>CM076582.1:748233151-748385597 GCA_034641835.2 Pinus albicaulis | reverse complement strand
GAAGATGATCTTCCACAAATTTCTGTTCTTGTAAACGAGATGCTTTATCCATGGTGGTGTTCAGCACGAAAACCACCTTAAGCAGGTACCTTTAGTTGAGAAAACATGCATAGACATGATGGAGATGATAGAACACGGCCGTACGGGAACAAGCGGAGCTGTCGGAATTGTGCAGGCAGTGGGAACATTCACGACGTGTGGAGAAGGTGGCGGAATGCGATCACAAGAGGAGAAAATGAAATTTCAATGAAAAAGCGCTGAAATTTCCTTTAGACGAATGAATATGAATGAACGGGAAGATTGTATGGTAGGTACACATGGAGATGACGTGGCGTGATCGGGGACAGTGGGACAGTCAACGGCGGAGGGACGAATCTGGACCGTTGATCACGGTGGGGATCAACGGTGGAGGACGACAGACGGCGGGCTAGGGGTGCGGCGGAGATGGTTTAACCCGTGCGCAGCTTAGACGAACGACGACCATTGGATGAGGCGCTCAAGATCTGACGGCCTGCATAAATTTCGCTGCGTGCCTTGGACCGAAAGATAATGCGCGGGAAGAAAGCGGTTTTGCCGTCGTACAGGGGACAGGTGGCAAGCGCTGAATGGAATTGTTGGGTGCTCGGGGAAAACCACCTACTGCGCCTAAGTGGTGCGAAATAAACCAAGCGGTTTCGCGTTATTACGCGGCGGGACCCACAGAAGCGGGTACATTCTGGACTGTCGGATTATCGTTTTAAACGGACGGCGATGGCGCGGGGTGTGAAATGAACAGGGTAACACGGGGGGCATCGGGGTTAATGTTCGTCGTTCGATCAACCAAAATCAACGGCTGCCGTCACGCCCGATGAACAACAAAGGTAAGCGCCTTTGGACTTCGCGGGAGGTTTCAGCACGAGATCACATGGAGAAAAAGGCGCGCGACTATCAGAAGAGGGGCTAGGCTTGATATAAGGTTTAGAGTGGGTTTTCAAGCCATTTTAGCACATTTTGAAGCCCTATAAGGGTAACGATAGTGGAATAGAGGGGAAAAATGAGGAAACCAAGGATAATGGTGTGATTTAAGGGGAATTTTGGAGGGGTGTAGAGGGTTAATAGGGGAAATAGAGGGGAAACAAAGGTACTATGATAGGAAGAGGAAAAAAAAGGGGGGGGGAAAAAGGGAAATTTGCAGGGGTACAGGGGGTGAATGCAGGCCCTAGGGGGAGGAACCAGCAAGGGGGACTTGTATAAGGAAAAGCACAGAGAGACCTTAAGGATAATGTGTCTTCAAGGGAGATGCATTCATTGAAGGTATCCAAAATGACATTAGCCCCCCAGCTTGCTTGTCAAGAATTTCATAGGGGGGCTAACAGTGGCTCCACATGGGGATGGCTTCTTCTTGAAGGAGGCAAGAAACCATAAATAATCTTTGGAGTAGGCCAGGTGCCTGCTGCTTGGCACATCCCTTTTTCCTTCAATTTTCAGCTGCCACAATATGTTAGATACAAAAATCAGCAGAAACATTTTCCCAACCAATCTACCTACCCAAACTAAAGTCCTAGCATTTTTTCTTCTTTTAGGGTGCATTTAAGCTAGCAGACCCTTTACATCATTTATTTTTGAAACGGAAAACAAATCTATTCTACTTCTACCCTTATTGCTGCATGAGACCAGATTAGACTATTGGTCTCGTTTGTTTCTCTACCTAATCTACTACCTGTTGGGATTAAACTGTCCAACAGGTTTCTTCCCCTACATTCTAAGATAGGAAATTCAAAACAGCCAAGCCAGGATTAAACTGTCTGACTTGCTGTGGATCCAAGGCATAAATTTTTTGATCTTGGACAATAAATTGCTAAAAACTTGGAGACAAAACTGTGAAGGCTGGAAATCTGCAATTTGAAATATCCTTCTTTTCCGTGACTCAGGTTTTGAGCATATTAGAGTCATTTCTTTTTCTTCCCTTTCAGCTCTGGTTTTGGGCATGTTAGAGCTGATTCTTCTTTTCACTGCTGGTCCAGATTTTGAGCATATTAGGACCATCTATTCTGCTCCTTTTGGCTCAGATTTCGATTTTTTTTTTTTTTTTAGAATGAAAACGTTGCAATGGTATGTACAATGAAATGGAAATTGGAAACTGAAATTAGTAGAAGTAATGCTTGAGCATCCTGCCATTGACAGGACCCCCAAGCAGCTCTGTACCATTAAGTTCTTGCAAGAAAAATGCATTAGGACCCATAGTGGATTGGATGATATATGGACCTTGCCACAAGCTGTCAAACTTGCCATGTTTGCCTTTGTCCTCTCTCCTTGAGTCCCATTTCAGAACTTTGTCCCCAATTTTGAAGTCTGAAGCTTTGGTTCTTTTGTCGAACTGCCTCTTTATGTTTTCCTGAACTCTGACAGCTCTGCTATACACCTGCTCCCTTGTTTGCTGAAGATGGATGGTTTCATTAACTCTTCTCACCATATTGTTTTCCTCTGTCTGAATCTCCTGGACAAGCTTGATCACTCGTATTCCAAGGCTAGTAGGAAAAACTACTTCTGTTCCATAAACCAGCTGGAATGGTGACATGCCAATAGATTTCTTTGTGGTGAGCCTATTAGCCCACAAAGCATGCACCAACTTCTTGTGCCATGACTTTCTGTTCTCTTCGAGCAGCTTCTTAATGATTGTGATCAGCCTTTTGTTGGATGATTCGGCTAATCCATTACCCTGAGGGTAGTAGGCAGTTGAATGGCCAAGGGCTATTCCATACCTATGACAGAAATCAACCATTCTCTTGGATCCGAAAGCAGCAGCGTTGTCAGTGATTATTTTCCTTGGGCAGCCAAACCGAGAGAGGATGTAACCTTCTAGGAACCTAATGATGACAGAATCGGTGGCATTCCTAGCGGGTATGGCCTCTATCCATTTGGTGAAGTAATCTGTAGCAGTTAGGATCCATCTGTGTTGTCTAGAAGAAGAGGGGTGAATTTCCCCAATGAATTCTAGGCCCCATTGCATGAATGGACCTTCTACGGTGATAGGTTGTAAAGGGAGGGGGAGGAGCTTTCTCCTGCCCTCAAAGATTTGGCATTTATGACAGGCAGTTACCATTTTATGGACGTCATTGAAAAGTGTGGGCCAATAGTAACCAGCCCTGAGTATTTTATTTGCAGTGGCTTTCCAACTCAGGTGGCCTCCACACTCCCCAGCATGGAATTCTTGTTTGATTCTTTCAGCTTCAGTTTCGGACAAGCATTTCAGCAATAGGCCATTTGGATTTTTCCAGTATAGGTTTTCATTCAGGATGCAGTAATTTCTGGCTTTTAGCTTTATGAATCTGGCCTTAGTTTTGGACAGTTCTGGAGGGGAATTGAGATTGGTGAGCACGTAAAGGATATCGGAATACCAAGGAGAGTTCTGAAACTTCTCCTCAACCGTTGGGTGGGGCAATCCTTCCTGCTCATCTAAGGCATTTACCATGTTAATGTCAAGGGCCTGCAGGTTAGATTCAGCCATTAATTGGGCCAGGCCTAGACGTTTGATCAGTTTGGTGGGCTTTATCTCAAGGTCATATTCTAAGATAGTAGCAATCCATTTTCCCCTTTTCCCATCAGGGTCTTGGGACAAGATATCTTTGACCACTATATTTGGCACATAAGCAATGGTGTGAGAATGCAGAATGTACACCCTAAAGTCTTTTAAGGCCTTTACCAGGGCATAGGCCTGCTTTTCCATAATGTTGTACTTCAAGGGTGCATCCCTTAAGGCCTTACTGAAAAAGGCAATTGGCTGTTCATTACCTTCTGAATTTTTCTGCAGTAAGACTGCAGCCATGGTATGTTGGGAGGCGAATGAAAAGATTAGAAAATCTTTTGAGAAATCTGGGCCGATCAGGATAGGGGCTTGTGTGAGTGCAAGTTTTACCGACTCAAAAGATTTCTTGGCTTCAACAGTCCACTTAATTCCTGCACCTTTCTTTAACATGTCAGTCATTTTCCTAAGGTGCTCAGCAAGATTGGGAATGAATCTCCTAAGGAAATTGATCTTCCCTATAAAGGATTGTAATTCTTTGATGTTTCTAGGGTGTGATATTTGGAGTATTCCCTCAACTCGCTGTGGGTCTATCCTGATTCCTTTCTCGGATATAATGTGGCCAAGAAGTTTTCCTTCTTGCAGCCCAAATATAGTTTTCTTATGATTTAAGGACAGACCGTACCTTCTACATTTTTCAAAGACTTTCCTCAGATGTTTCAGGTGTTCTTCTTCGGTTTTATAAAAGACAGTCAAGTCATCCAAGTAAATAACTATGAAGTGCCCTATCTTGTCTGAGAAAGCTATATCCATCGCTCTCTGGAAGGTGGCTCCAGCATTCATCAATCCAAAATGAATTTTCACGTACATGAAGGTGCCCCATGGAGTGGTAAAAGCTGTTTTGAGTTGATCTTCTGGGAGTACAAGGACTTGATTGTACCTTGAAAAACCATCAAGCAGGGAGATTCTCTTAGAGCCCACTACCTTCTGTAGGATATGTTCCATTCTAGGCAAAGGGTAGTTGTCTTTCAGGGAGGCTCTGTTTAGGTTTCTGAAGTCTATGCACAATCTGATCTCCCCCATTTTTTTTCTCACAGCCACTAAGTTTGACACCCAGTCAGAAAACCTTACAGGGACTATTATGCCTGCATCATACATCTTTTTAATCTCTTTCTCTACTGCAGGCAGTTGTTTTGGATTGATTCTGCGGAGTTTTTGTCTGAAAGGTTTCTGATTTTCCTTCAAGGGTATCTTGTGTTGTATGATGTTGGTGTCATAGGCCTTTAAGTCTTCATAGATCCATGCAAACACATCAATAAATTCCTTAAACAGGTCGATGTATTTCTGCTTCATGTTTGCAGGCATAGACTTAGCCAGCTTAATCATTTTAGGCTTATCTTCAGTGCCTATGTTGCATTCTTCTACATCTGAGTCTACATGTTCTATAGTGGGCTTCTTTGCTACGTCATCAAAGTCAAAAAGGTCCTCTAGGGGTGCTAGGCCTCTGGGTATATTCTTGTCTTTGGACTGCAGCACCTCCATTTCCTCATTTTCCGCGTTTTCACATCCTATGGTTGAATTTCCAGTTTCTTCAGAAAAGGTGTTTATTTCTATGTTACAAGGTGGGGATTCTTCCTCATAGGGTTCCTCACTAAGGCAGTCGTCTTCATCTTTAGAGTCTGAACTAGAAAATTCAAACTCATTACTGCCTATCAAGAAGTCCTCAATCTGTTTATCACCTTCAAAGACCTGCCAATATTTTTCATTGTCTGGCACTGCAAGTCTGAACTTGGTTTGAATGATGATTTGTTGGTCAGTCGGAGTCTTAGGATATGAACTAGCCAGGCAAGCTAATCCGTTAGCAATAGCGTTTTGACCCCTAGGCACAAACACCAAATCGTATTCTATAAAGGTTTTTAATATATCTACTGCATCATTCCTGTACGCTCTAAGTCGGGGATGTTTCACTGTATATTCACCGTTCACCTGTTTGATAATTAACTCTGAGTCTCCTTTCACAGCTATCCTACAGGCTCCTGATTTTTTCAATAGATTCAGACCCAGGATGAGAGCCTCATATTATATAATATTATTTGTGCATTTTAAATGCAGACTGACCGCGTGGCTCTCTACATGATCATTTTCTGTGTTACGTAGCCACACCCCTGCCCCGGCACGGTTTCTAGCACAGGACCCATCAAAATTCATTTCCCACAAGGGTTCACCATTATGTTGCGTTTGAGGGTCTGTACTAGGTTGTGGGTTGACTTGTTCTTCACGTGGTGTATTAGTTTGAGGGGTGTGACTAGTAGGCTGACTGCATTGTGTTTCTGGTTCCTCCTGAGTTTCATTTTCGGTACCCTACCCATGGTCTTCTTCATCCTATTATTCTAGGGTAGCCATTATGTTAAAATCCATGGGCTCTATGTTATTGGTTGTATTTCTATTTCCTGATGTTTGAAATCCTAAGGATGGGTCGTTATAAAGAATGAAATAATCCAGGTCTCTGTGTACAGAGTATAATGGTGAATTTTCAGGTTTCTCGAGGCTACTGACTAGGAATTTCATCTAGGACTCTCTATACAATCTTCTAAGTTGGCCAAAGATAGGGATAGTGGCATACGAGCCATCCATCTGCATTGTTCCTTGCAGCTTGGCTCCCCATGATCTAGATAGCAGCATGCCATACTTGGGTGGTACATCTGCCACCACAACATCCATGACCATACATTTAGCTGGGATCTGGGTCAAGCTCACACATAAGTCTTTGATCAGGCCTAGGCATTTTACTCTGCTAGAGTCAAACGAATATAGATCTTTGTAAGGTCGTGTTATCTCTAGGCCTAGCTTTTCCATCACTATCTTAGGAATTAAATTTTGTGATGCTCCAGAATCATGCATGGCATTGTGGAGTATTTTATCATGGATGTTGAGACTAATATAGAAAGGTGGAACTACTCCCTCCTGAAACTTTCCCTCAATCTTTGGACCGAACAGCAGGGCAGGTTGATCATCATTCAAATTTACAGTATCATTGTTTTCCCCTAGATTCAGTGCTTTCAAAATTTGGCCTTTATATACATCCTGAGTGGCCAACTCAGCTAATGGTACAAAGATTTTGATTTTTCAATCTCACTCTCTAAATTGAAAATGGACTGACTCTTGGAAATGCTTGACTCTGTTTTATTAGCCACTGCCTTAGTGGCTGAATCAGTTTGTGATTTCTCACTATGTACAAGGTTAGGAACAATTATATCAGGGGTACTAACTGAAGTGCTAGTACCGCTAGCGGGCTCACCTTGTTTTTTGTTCTTCTGGTTGTCTTTTTCTTTGTTTTTCCCATAACTTTCAGCTGCTGATTTGCTACTTTCAGAGGTTTCTTTAGAAGTCCTATCAAGTATTTTCTTGACGGAGATCTCGGGAGCTTTGGTTTTGGAAGTATCTTGGTTCTTTTTGCTCCTAAGTTCATATTGTTCTCTAACCTGCATCAGGGCATTTTCAAATCCTAATCTGTAATCCTCAGTTTCTAACCATTCCTCATCCCAGTATGAGGGTGAAGGCTGATCTTCTTCCGAATCACAGTTATGGATTGAGTCCTCTGTTTCAAACATGTTTATTGTATTCTCTTCAGACTCTTCTATGATTCCCTCATCTTCATCTAACAATTTCTCTTGAAATGGGGGAACAACTTGTTGATCTGACTCTCTTTGTCTGTTGGGAGCAGCGTTGTTTCTTCTAACGTTCTGGCTCTGGTTTTGGTTTCTGTTTTGGACAACCATCCTTTTTATCATTTGTTGTAGCTCTTCCACATTTTTAGACAATCTATCATATTTGGGATCAGATGTGGAAGCTACATTGTCATCCCTGTATGTTACCCTTTTCTCAGCTCTCAATTTAGCTCTTTTTTCCAGTAGGTTGGCTTCTATATTTATTGCTCCTTTCTGCATGTCCTCCAATGTGGTGTACTCTTTATCTCTAAGTTCGTAGGCCATGTCAGCATCGAATCCATCAGGATATTTGGCTAGGGCCATACCTTGAGGAGGTTTCATGTGTGGAGGGAGAGCATTGTATATGATGTTGAATCTAGTGGTGTAATCGTGGACGCTCTCTCCCACGTTCCTCTTAAGGGTCATGTAGTCTGCTAGGAGCTGGCGAGGGTTTGCCCTAACTTCCCATTTGTTTATGAAGGTCTGATACAACGCAGGGAGATCTTGGATACTGCTAGGAGGTAAACTTTTAAACCATTTATTTACATCACCCCCTAAGCTTTGGGCAAAGATTCTCATTTTGATTGTTTCATCATCAATTTCCATATAGTCAAAAGAATCCTCCATCTTATCTACATGTTGTTGGGCTGTGATGGATTCTTTAGCGGTGAAGTGTGGGATTTTTGACTGATAATCATTGGGTAAGGGTAACAAGGGTTGAGGTAAAACTAGAGGTGCATATCAGGCTTCCATGATAATGTTCTGATAAGGTATAGGGTTGGCTTGAGCAGCTGGTATATGGACAACAGGGATATTAGGACCAACAAAAGTTTGTTGAGCAGATCTAGGGTGGGAGAGCCCCAAGTTTTGAATGAAGTGGATATCAGGTGGTGTAGATGGAGGGGTTCCTCTGTCCCTAGTGTACTGAACACTATGAGATGGTGAATTGTGAAGCTCGAGGTCTGGCTGATCTAGATGATTGACTGACTTAGTTCTTGGTAAACTGTTAGGTAATTCTAGGTCAAGGAGAAAAATGATAGAGCTGTTAGGTCTTCTGGTGCAGAGTTAGCTCTATGAATGTAACTGGAAATAGTTGGTCTTTTAGGTGTAGGAGCTCCCCTGAGGATACTCTCCGGATTGTCAACTATTTCAGGTGGGTCAGGGTTGGGATAAGCTCTTGTGTGAATGGTTCTAAAGCCAGAATTTTGTTTCCTAGCCAAGCAGCTTAACCCTTCTTGTTACTTCTACTGTGGTTGATTTTTGTCTAAAAGGTTGGTCTCCCAGTGGAGTCTTATGTGAAACCAAGATAATCAGCAGGCCTACTGATCACCAGTGGAGTCTTTCATTTAGGAATAATGGAGTCGCCAGGTGGAGGGTTTTATATTATATTTAAGGGGTTACACTGTCCACCACAGTGCTCAGGCACTATCACCTTTCGGGAATCTCCTCAAAAACAGCAAACTCCAACCAGAGATTGACTGGGAGGGCATTTACCAGACATGTCACCTCCGAAGAGGGTGAGATCCGGAGGCTACATGGCCCTTTCCAGGTTCTGTCTAAGAGTATGATGGACACTCAACAATGGAGGTCGATTCAAGAAAGGAGGGACTTACTGTCAACCTAACCAGAGTTCTAAGTCTCTGAGTCTTTAAAAAGGTTTAAGGTGAAATGCACTCAGAGTTCCCCAGCGGAGTCGCCATTATGTTGGGGTTCCCATGTTTTGGCCAGGTTGACAAGACCAAAAGATGAGACAACATAGAACCACTTTCAGACCTTAGGATCTAGCCCTCCTAGGTCCAGAGAGGGATCTCTCTAGATGAGTCAAAGTGTATGTCTTTGAAGCTCTAAGTTGTGATTTTAGGCTAGTTATAGGCTCAGGGTTGTTTGTTTGGTTGTTTATTTGATGTTTGGTTGCTGGGAATCAGGAAAGGAAGGTCCAATATAAGACAAGGATGAGCATAGATGGAATTAGGCTAAGACAGATAACTCAGGGAATATCAAGGCCATTGGGCAATGGAGTCAAGAAAGGATTTACTTGTGTTCAATGTGAAAGCTTTCAGTTGGGCTAGTCATATAGAGCATTTGGATCTTAATGGATGATGGGTGAAATGGAACATTAAGGACTAAAAATGAAAGGAGGAGAACCATCTAATTTTGTCTATAGATCAAGTCAGAGGTCATTTAACTCTAGGCCTGCTTGGACAAAATCAGAGGTGGTACAAGGGATCTTAGAAGGCTTAATTGAGATGGAAAGATCCTAGTGAGGCAGAGACAGGTTTCCAGACCTCCCAGTGTTCTCAACTCATCCAACTAAATCCTAACAAGAACATCTAAACATAGATTTCATTAATTCATACATCAAAGAGCAGGCAATAACATCCACTACACTATTTAAATCAATCAAAATCAATATTCAGATACACATATAAGCCGAAAACATAAAAGGTTGGGAGAGCAACAACATAAGGTACCTATCAAGGGTAAATCTTATGCCAAACTTCAGATGCGAGCCAGTAGAAATGGAATGAAAATATGAAATCAAACACAGAGATAATAAAACATCACCAGCTACTTTAGACCAGGATCCAAAGAAATATGCTTGCTATATTGAAAACAACACCAATCGGGTACATCATAGCCCACATCTTGAACATTCAGTCTGAATACATCAAATCTCAGCCTATCTTACAATATTACAGAGAGAACTTGTCTCAAGAGGAAAATACTTGCGTTTCTCTGATATCTCATCAACAACCAATACAATGTTTATCTCTGAGTTTTTATAGCTGAAGAGGAGTAGAAGAGGTAGATGATAAAATAAATGTTGTATTAAACTCTTGAAAAGAAAGAGGGCCGAAGCCAATCTTGTTTGAACGCTGAGCATTTAATCTCTGCCACCCCTTGATGAAAGAGTGATCTTCTTTTTGGACATGACCCTGATGTGTTTCGACTGCGTGCTGTACTTGTGGTGAATAAACAAAGGCAAATGAACTACTGAGAAGTTAGCTACATAAATATTTTAATTGCCCTGGACTGCTGTTAGGGTGGAAATTCCTTCAGGGACATGATGCATAGTAAAAGCTATATGGGTGCCCTGCACTTTATGAAGAAAAACATTTTGCTGACGTATAAACCTTGATATTACCTTTTGCTTGTGTTCAGGGTCCTTTGATCGATCCTCGGGGTCTTCAAACTGGTGCTTTGCTTCTTAAACCACTGATTTAAGGCTTAAGATCATCATTAGCAGGACTTAATCTTCTTTTATTTGTACTGAAATACTTTGTCGCTCCACCTCTGCCTCTGTCCGTGCATTTTGAGCTTTAATGGTGCTGTAAGGTTTTCTACAGAGTTTCAACCCTGTTCTCTTTTAATGAATGTCCTGTCTTCACCTTCCAGGGTCTTTGCTCATAAATTCTACCGCGGAAGATGATATTCCCTGATTTCTCTATCCTTGTAGCAGAGATGTGCATCATGGTGGTCATCTGCTTTTGAAAACCCTGCAAAACAGGTAGACTGGTTGAGAAAACATGCATGGACACGATGGAGACAATGGGGACATCCATGCAGAACGAACAGACTACGGAATTGTGCAGGAACGCGGTGGGAACATTCATGGCATGGATAAAGGTGGCAGAATGCAGTCGCAGGTGGAGAAAATGAAATTTCAACGAAAAACATTGAAAATGGCCCTTTTGGATGAATGAATATGAATGGATGGGAAGATTGTACGGTGGGTACACGTGGAGATGACGTGGCATGACCGGTGGCAGTGGAAAATTCAACGGCTTAGGGACGAATCTGGACCGTTGATCACGGTGGGGATCAACGGTGGAGGATGACAGACGGCGGGCCAGGGGTGCGGTGGAGATGGTTTAACCCATGCGCAACTTAGACGAATGACGACCGTTGGATGAGGCGCTCGAGATCTGACGGCCTGCATAAATTTCGCTGCGTGACTTGGACCAAAAGATAATTCGCGGGACGAAAGCGGTTTTGCCGTCGTACAGGGGACAGGTGGCGCGCACTGAATGGAATTGCTGGGTGCTCGGTGAAAACCACCTACCGCACCTAAGCGGTGCGAAATAAACCAGGTGGTTTCGCGCTATTGCGTGGCGGGACCCACGGAAGCGAGTACATTCTAGACCGTTGGATTATCGTTTTAAACGGATGGCGATGGCGCGGGGTGTGAAATGAATGGGGTAACACGGGGGGCATCGGGGTTAACGTTCACCGTTCGATCAATCAAAATAAACGGCTACCGTCGCGTCCGATGAACAACAAAGGTAAGCGCCTTTGGACTTCATGGGAGGTTTTAGCACGAGATCACATGGAGAAAAAGGTGCGCGGCTATCAGAATAGGGGCTAGGCTTGATATAAGGTTCAGAGTGGGTTTTCAAGCCATTTTAAATGAAATTAAAAATAGAAGGGGTAACGATAGGAAGATGGAAGGAATTTGGGAAAACAAAGGGTGAGGGTAAGAGATCAAGAGGATTGGAGGGGGTTTAGAGGGTTTGATGGGGAAATAGGGGAATAAAAGGGACTTTGTCAAAGGGGAAAGGAGGTAACAATGTGGTGTTTTGCAGGAGTATGAGGGGCAATGTTGGTCTTTTAGGAGCAACATTTATAACTAGTGAGGCTTTAGATGGGAAATCATCAGAGGGGATTTCACTACAAAGCATTGGCTTGTAGAAGACATTCAAGGATGATGTGTCTTCAGGGGAGATGCATTCCTTGAAGGTCTCCACAATGACACAGCCCCCAGCTTGCTTGTCAAGAATTTCATAGGGGGGCTAACACAACACGCAATCCCAGTCAAAGAAAATGAAAATCCCTTTAAACAAAAGTTGAGGAGAATCAATCCATTGCTCATGCCATTGATTGAAAAAGAAATTAAGAATTTGTTTGATACAAAAATCATTGTTCAATTGATATTTTCTAAGTGGCTTGCTAATTTGGTACTTGTGAGAAAGAAGAATGTCGAGATTATGATATGCATTGAATTCAGAAATTTGAATAAGGCATCTCTTAAAGAAAGTTATCCTCTTCCAAAAATGTATCAAATTTTGCAAAACATTGTTGGATCCCAAAATATGTCTATGCTAGATGGTTTCTTGGGCTATAATCAAATTCTAGTGCATCCATATGACCAAGAGAAAACCGCCTTCACTATGCCATGGGGGACATTTATGTATGCCAAAATGCCTTTTGGTCTCATGAATGCATGAGCGACTTTCCAAAAGGGCAATGGAAATTGCATTTACTGAAGAAAAGGACAGGCCAGTGGTGGTTTACTTGGATTATATCAATGTGTTTTCAAATAAGGAAGAAGAGCATCTCAAGCATTTGGAGAAAATTTTGCAAAAATGCAGAAAATTTGGTATTTGTCTCAATCCTAGCAAGAGTTTTTTTTCTTTGACCACTGGAAAATTATAGGGACACATAATATCAAAAGAAGGAATAAGGATTGATCCACTAGTAGGGTTGTTTCCATATAGAAGATATATTTTCCAAGAAATAGAAAAGAGATTCAATCCTTTTTAGGAAAGGTAAATTTTGTTAGGAGATTCATTCCTAATTTTGTAGAAATTGTCAAGAATATTACTAAGATGCTTAGGAAGGATTCTGATATTAAATGGATAGCAGAGGAAAACAGTATTTTGAAGAGATCAATAAGGCCCTTACCCAAGCTCTGGTGCTCATAAATCTTGTTTTTTCTAAGGATTTTCTGGTTTTTACTTTTGCTTCTTAACATATAATTGCAGGATTGTTATTGCAGAAGAGGCAGCAAGGTAATGAGCAACCCATTTCTTTCTTCAGTAGGACACTTGAAAATTCTGAACTAAAGTACAATATTATGGAGAAATAAGCCTATCCACTAGTGAAGGTGCTTAAAGATTTCATAATTTATATTGGACGTTCTCACATTGTGGCTTTTGTGCCTAATGCTATGGTGAAATACATACTGACTCAAGTTGATCCAAATGGAAAAATACGTAAGTGGATTTCCAATTTGTTGGATTATGATAAGGATATTAAGCCTACTGAGTTGGTAAAATGCCAGGGGTTGGAGAAGTTGATGTCAAAATCAAATTTTGATTGCATAGATATGAATTTCATTACATAATTTTTAGAAGTGGTTGAAGAAGAGGAATTGATCCCTGTAGAAGAAAGATTCCTTATGTCTGAATGGTATAGGGATGTAATTTTTATTTTGCAGCATCTCAAGGCTCCTCTTGAATTAACCAAGTTGAAATCCATATTTGTAAAGCTGAAGTCTCTAAGCTATTTCATTCTGAACAAGAATTTATATTGGAGGGATACGGGTGGGATACTCTTAAACTGTTTGCTAGATGATGAAGTTGAGAGGGTAATTGATGAATTTCATAAGGGTGATTTTGGAGGTCATCATTATTGGAAGGCTACAGTAAACAAGATACTTAGATCAAGGTACTATTGGCCTTCTATGTTCAAATACATCAACAAAAATATTGATACTTGTCATGAGTGCCAATTTTTTTATGGAAAAAAGAAGCTAATGCTTTTACCTCTGAAACCCATATTTGTAGAAGCTCCTTTCCAGCAATGGGGATTGTATTTTATTGGCGATATACACCATACATCCTCAGGACAATATTGGTGGATCTTAACAGCCATTGATTACTTCACCAACTGGATTGAAGTTGTCCCTACAAAGCAAGCTACAAACTCAATCATCATTAATTTTCTGGAAAACAATATTTTATCAAGGTTTCATTGTTCCATGAAAATTATTACTAACAATTCTCAAGCTTTCAAGTCTAAAAAAATGATTATTTTTTTCAATCAATACCATATTACTCTTGTTCATTCCATAACATATTACCCTCAAGGTAATGGCTTGGTTGAGTCATCAAATAAAATTATAGTCAAACTCATTAAAAAGGTTTTGCAAGAAAGAAAAAGGTCATGACATTTGAAGTTAAAATTTTCTTTATGGGTTGATAAAACTTATACCAAGATGAATGGTAAAAAATACAGATCTATGCACTTAAAGGCATTAAGTAGTAAATAAAAGCAAGAGCTGCTCCATGCATCCAATAGACAAGGCACAAATATTTTTAAAGAATTTTTCTATTTTTTGACACCTATGAATGGAACATAGAAAGATGCTACAAGTCCCCCTCAATGGGATGGGTTCTTATATGTCCTCATCACTTCAGATCTACGATTTCTCTCTCCTGATGGTGTAGAAATCCCAGACAAAAAATAGAACTCAAAGGGAGCTCACAAGAAAAATGGTAGCAAAATATGACAATGATGGAGGATCAAAGTTAGACCAAAAGTATAGATCCAGAGTGATCTTTAGGCAACAAAAGGTAGTGAGTGAATGGAAAAACCCTTCTATTTATAACAAAATATTGAGTTAGTCTAGATATTGGTGCATAGTTAAAATATTATTGACCAAATCTAGATCCAACTTTTATGGAATATTTTATTATATTTGTTGGAGAGAAAAAGAATTTGAATTTGGTCAAATCCCTTTATTTGTAAATAATAAATAAATAAATGATTTATTTATTATTTTAAAGATGTGGTTGAGTAATAATTAAATAAATAATGATTTAGTCAAATTTAACAAGTAATATTATTTAAATAAGGTTTAAATAATTATTCCTAGAAAATAATAAGATAAATAATGACTTATCTAATTAATTTTCCTGTTTTGGGTTAAATATGGCCAGGAATATTAATTAAACTATTTTTTAACTAATTATTCCTTGAGGAAAATCAAACAAATATAGATTTTTTCAATATTTCCTCATGGGGTTTCCTGTTTAGACCATAAACAACTTAATAAATTAAGGATTACTAAGTTATTTTTCATAGTGAAAGAAATTTTACTTAGGTTAAAATTGGTCTTACATGGTATAATTTGGTATATCTAATAGTAACAAGTTAGATGAAAAAAAATTGGTGTAACAGATTGCCCCCCAGTATGCGAGCGTTAGGAGCTAATCGTATGACTGAATTTCATTGTAAGAACTCAATCACTAGACACCGAAGGGGAAGTCAGAGAGAGAGAAATATAAGGTAGACCAAAGAGCTAGAGGACAAGACCCTGAGGAGGTGAGACTTACAGGTGTGACAAGTCTCTTTTATGAGTGAGTACCTATGCTACAAGAGGCGTTGGAGGCATACCTATGCCCGCTGAGACAAATTACAAAGAATAATGCGTCCAATAAACAAGGGACTGAAATATACAGTACATGTTGGCATGAACATGAGCCAGATAAAAGCATGATAATGGATCCCACATACATATTGTGCCTGGAATAACAGCCAGGACTTATATAATAATATATGAGTACATGAGATATAAGTACAACCAAGGAGGCCCTGTAAACAGGAGGGCTTTGAAAATATGAATGATACATGCAAATTAAAGAGGCACTGCAAGCGGCTAAGGCTAGAACCATCAAATCTATGGATTTGCATCGAAGGTTGTAATGAAGAGGTCATCCAGGAATGTAGGGGCCTACCTGAAGGGCCACCCCCTCATGAGGTCTGACACATCTCACACACACTCCGGAATCACTAGTACAATCTGTTGCATTGATGAACCATCAAGTATATAGATCTAGATCATGATGTAAGGAGATGGAACTGAGAAATAATCAATTCAAAGGGAAATAAAGAGTCCATTTTCCTGATCTGAGGAAACAAACAAGAGTGGAAGATGGAACCAAGGCACACCGCCCTCTAGACCTGTCTTCTGGAATTAATGAGCTGATGTTGACAGAAGGAGGTCCACCATAGGTGAGGCAATAAGGGATCCTCAACTAAGGCACGAGAGATAATAGTAGAGCGACTGACAGACTGACACTAGGGATGGTGATGGAATGGGGGGCACTAAGTAGCAGGCTGGCGACTTCCCTTGTTAGAGCATAAAGGGAATGGATGACCTAGCAGGCTCTGACACAATATCTAAGGGGACAGGGGACAATAGGAGTGAAGGCCATAATGTGCGATATGAGAGAGGAACCAAGCAATGAAGGATGGAGGACCATAGCGGGACACAAAGGGACTCGGGATGGACTTCGTGGATGCGATGATGACTCAGTTTGGATGCTCTAAATAAGGGCGACTCGATGATGCTGCCATACAGAAAAGGTCTAGTGGGGACCATAAAGACATGAGCATAAGATGGTTACTCATGACGAAAATCGACACGAGCATGGACGAGTATGGAGGCAAAGTGGTGCCCCAAGTACAAGTGTCGCAAGTGAAGAAATTTGATTTTGAGGAGTGGTAAAGTGACCCTTCATGGAAAATGTGTCCTGGTGAATTATCAAATCACAAAAAACTAACAGATACCCAGTTTAGAGCTTGGTGAGAGATTTCCAACGGTACAGATAGTGTGTCAAACTGAGCTACGGTTTGGCCGCAGTGAGCGAAAGAAAAATTTGGGGCTTCTCTTTTAATAAGGAATTTTCCCTTATTTGCAAGTGAAGTTGTGGTGAATGTAGAGAGGAGAGAAGGCCCTAAATCTTGCGTCGATTGTAGTGGAAAAAATTATCGTTGGAATCGAGATCCATCAGTTGCAGGTAAGAAGCCTAACCCTACTCTTTCATTTTAGTGGATTGAAAGTTTAGTTTAGGTGCTGAGAGCTTAGGAACAAACCCTTGCTCCTCTTCACAGCTGGGTCACACTTTCTGGGGCAATATCTGTGACCTTGGTAGCAGGTTTTGGGCAGAAAACTGTGACCTGTATGAATATTTTTCCTGAAAAGTGCGACCTAACAAAGAGGGGTTTTTCTGTGTTATTTTTTGGCTAAGAGTTTGGTTTTTATGTTTGAAGGCAGTATTTCCTCTTTGTACACTGAAAAATATGATGGTTTTGTGCAAATATGGCAGAATTTCATATCAACTGAAGAGAGAGAGACCTGGACACATTATGGTCGGCAATCCGAGAGGATCATGGTGTTCGCAGTGCATTGGCTAGGTTTTGGGTTTTGAAGTTTGTGGAGAACCCTTTGATTAGAGCTGGGGAGCCCTTATTGGCCTGGATTGTCAGTTATTTGGATCTGTACCATGAGTCTTTATAGTGAAGGGGCACTAGATCGAGTTGATGGTCCAGGATATATATTTTCTGACTGCTCTCCCACCACATGGGATGGTGGGGAATACTCAGCCAGTGTTACCATGAAGGCCGAATGTCCTGGAGTTTGTAGAGCACCATTGTTGACCAGGTCTCCATGTCAAGGGGACACGGATACCAATTTGGGATATAGAGATGTTAGAGACCCATGTTGTGGCTGTAGCGGTGATGCAGATATTAGGCATCCAAGAACTCCACCACATCACTTGGGGTCAGATGATGCTTGTTGAGAGTGTGTTGAAACTTGAGTGGGACCAACTATGGGTGGGCCCAAATGATGCTATCATCATTGAAACAAAAATTGTCGCTATGCAAGCGGCAAGTGAACCATGACTGTGCATATGGAATAGTGTTGTGCTTGCTCTTCTTTGAGAATATCTTGACACTTTGACCTCTTATACAGATCCAGGATCGGGGCCCGAGGGAGCCCAAGACGCACCGGTGGGGGCAGCTACTGTGTAGAGAGGGAGGTGGGGTGGTCGAATGGGTGTTCTGACCCGAGTTCTTTGCTCATTGGGATTAGATGCCACTGTACATAGATGACTATCCCTATAGTGGGATGAGTTATCGTGGGGACCCGGACTTGCCGCTACCGCCTGGTCGAGTATGGGGGCCCGATGGTAAGTGAAAAGTTGCTAATATTTAATGTGCATTTTAAAGTTTCAGAATATTATATATGGTACTGATTCTTTCACTTTTGGTATGCATATACAACACCGGTAAAACTAGTCGGGTACATGGGACGACCTGCAATATCAAGAGCTGCAGGGCCTAGTGGATCGAGAGCACCACAAAATGCGGATGTAGTGGCCCTCCTAGAGCACATCCGTCATAGATTTGAGAGGCTTATGACTAGTGTTTTAGAGCGTGGCTGGCAAGACTTCAATGACCAGTACATAGAGCCATGCATTGGTCTACCCTTGGAGTAGCGATGGGTCATGCGGCACATTGCGATGGCCGGACAGGGGATGCGCAATATAGGAGCTGTAGGAGCAGAGCCATTGGCTCGGAATCCTCTAGATAGTGATTAGGTGTAGGGGCATGTGGTGATCCGTAAACTGTTTGAATAAAGTGCTTAAGAAGTTTGATTAGTTTGTCCTTTAGATTGACTGTTAACTGAAGTATGCTTTAATGAAAAATGACATAAACCAGCAGCACAAATTAATTAAATAACAACAATAATCAAAGAGAAGAAGAGGAAAACAATTTTATGACGGAGTTCGTCCCTCCTGGGCTACATCTCCAGGTCTACTTTTAAGTGGGCGTTCGTTTTTATTAGGATTGATCTTGAAGAATCTTTACACTAAAATGGAATAGAATGATTGTGCTTGTAGGCACTTCTGAACCCTGTAAACAGAAATTACTCTTCCTCGCCTTTCCAACGCCTATCTCTATGCTCAATTCCGACCACCGACAGCTGAGCAATGCTGCAAACAAAATCACCTCTAACCTTCTGAAACTGCACTCCAAAAGCACTATGCCTTCACAAAAATCCAAGATGAATTCATGAGCCAATGTCATGGCTTAAATAGGCCTGCATCGAACCACCATTTACTTCTTTTAGGAGTTGGTTGAAGATTTTAAGTGATTATATATCGAATCCCTATCAATTACATATTCCTAGGGATTAAGTCCCCAAAACTTAGCGCAAAAATAAATTTGAAAACCCACTTTTAAACTTTGGATAGGTCTTAACCCTGACAATTAGCCTCACCGAGTGGAAATGATATCCATTGCATGTGATCAGGCAAGTGAGCGCGATGTAACATCGGCGGTCTCTCCGACGGTTCTGGTAAAGGTCACATGCCTTTTTAAACCCGACGGTTACGGTCCTGGCGTGGCCTATCACATGACATGGAATTTTATTGGCGGTCAAAACAGTTGTCAAGCATAACTCCGCCGCTGTAACATAAAACCTATTCACATGTTTAACCCGACACGGTCTAATGCCACGCGGTTAATATAGCGCTGTGGTGGGTTTTTATTATATGGTTTCAAAACTTATATATGTTTTAATATCAGATCATCCAAACCTTTGAATAAGGTTTTTGACATAGTTTTAAACCCATCTTCCGAACCTTGTAATAAGGTTTTTTGGCATAGTTGTTATAATATGGTTTTATATCATTGTTTTTCGTTATAGGATCTGACCAAGGTTTATAACATATCTTAGAATAATGCTTAGGTCCTAATCACTTAGCTTTAGGACTTAGTTTTAAGGTCTTAGTGTTTTAGATCTTAGGATTTTAATACTTAGGCTTAGACTTAATGCATAGGATATTTTTCATAGGTTTAAAACTTAGGATAAGGATTTAATGTCTTAGACTTAGGTTTAATGTCTATAACCTAGGTTATTACTTAGGTCTTTGATGAGGTGGATAGGGTTTGTAGACTAGGTATTAGGATTTTAGATCTAGGTATAAATTTTAACCTTAGACCTTTACAATGTCCTTTTAAACCTTAGTTTTGGATTAAAACACTTTACATCATATCACAAAAAATTCGATCCTTATGACATCCGGAGGACCTTTTCACTGGAAAATTGATGATTCTGAAGATTGACATGGATGTAGAACTGCTGAAGTTGACTTGGAACTTCGTTGACCTGTACTAATCAAGATCCTCCTGGATCATGTGGTGCCCCCAGTTTTGAGTTTTTTATAACATGCTATGGGAATGTCATATGTATCAGAGTTAATGGACTCTAAAAAATTTTATACTACACATATATTATGGATATGCATCGTTTTGATGATTTTATGTTATTGTCTTGTGTTAAATGCGTGTGCTAAGTGCCAATCTAGATATTGTTTGCAATGCTATCTACATAGTTATTTTGTGCTCTAGGTACATGACTAAATGTAATGATTTAAAATTCATGCATAAAAAGCTTCACTCGTAAATATCTTCTAAAAAGGATAGGATTATGCACACGATAGACACCATTCAATGGCATGACAAGAAGTAGGGAATCTAAACAAACATGAAGGTGGAGGATGTGATGGGAAATGGCTTCGACTAATAAACCTCGCACTAAATCATATTCAGCCTAGTTATTGGTGGCAGTACCAATGCATAAAATTTTCGAGATAACAAGTGAATGTAAGGGAGTAAAAGTGACCCAACCTACCGAGGCTAGATTCCAAGAGTAGTGACTTGCACCATCGGCATAACCAATATAAGGAGTGGACGAGGGGTCCATCTGAAAGGTGCCACAAGACAACAATGAGAGGATGATGAACAATGAGGGAAACCTAAACGCAAGGTATAAATTAAAAAAAACACTGCTAGAGAGAGTGCTCTAGGTAGTATGTCTACCACCTGTACACCGATGGGTAGGTGGTGTGTAGGACCTACCTTGGGGGCAGCTTGTGCTTAGGTCGCGAAAGTCACCATAGAAACGGATGGTGTCATTCTGCTTATGGGCACTAGAAAGACGAAGTCAGGGATGGAAAAGGCTTCCATGATGTCGTCATCATAGTAGAAGATGTGGTAACTGGAGGAAGAGAGACCACATGATGCGGTGAAGCTACTTGACTCATCATCATGAGAAGAAAGGTTCACATGCGCATCATCATGGGGGGTGATGGAAGAACAAGCAGATAAGGGATCCACTGATGTTGAGCCCAGGGTGATCGCTGAAGGGAGGTTGAGTGAAACAGAAGGGGAAGTCTCATAGGGAGTTTCCACCACGGATCTCATGAATGATGATAGGTAGAGGATGGTGGCTGCAGGCTCCATCATCTCAACATCAGGAGGGGGAATGTTAATGGAAGCAGGTAAATCCTCAAGCTGGCCCGAAGCATACTACGTAAGGACGGGAGAGGCAAACTATTTCTGCTCAATCTCGTACTCTCGAACTACCTCCAAAGAGGTGTGGTAACGCGTGAAGCGGGGACAACGATGGATAATGTTCATGGAGATCACACAAAGCACAAGGTTGGTTGATGTGAATAGTCTTAGAGTTCTTTGCTACAGTAGAGGAAGAAACAGAGACTTCAAGGACCGTAGACTCAGGGAACACAACATTAACCATGGGCTTGATACAAGGAAATTCAGGACAATGATGGGTGGCATGACCAACAACATCACAAAAATCACACAGGGGGGTACGCTTTGGAGGCTAAGGAGGAGTAGGGTTTGTTGGGGAAACGTTGTCTTTAGGTGCTCTCTTGTGAGATTTTCCCCCTTTTCTGAAGTTGTCGCAACAAGAGTAGATTCATGTTGAGGTGACTGAGGTACGGTAGCAGAGGGAGGGGTCATGGGGATTGGTTGAACCAAGGTCAAAGCAAGATAAGGTTTGGGCTGACCAGATGAGGTAGCGGCTGGGGAATTAATGTACCATACTTGGATCCCTAGATTCAGGTTAGGAAGGGATAGGGTAGCCATAACAGGTACCAAAAACATTCCAAGAGGGGGAGCTAGGAACAGTATCTAACTGGAGGGGTAATGGCCAAGTGAGACAACTCCGAGATGGTTAAGGCTAGGAGGAATCGTGTCGGGAGAGTAGAGAGGCTCATGGATACCAGTTGCAGATAAGGGGCCTAGAGGAGGGGATCCTAAAGGCTAAGTCAAAGTGCTAGGAGTAGGTTGCAGAGGGCGGGGCTGTTGACTAGCCGAAGTAGGCCGCTTGAGGGAACCCAAAGACGATTGTATCATGCAAACATTCGATGAGCTAGGATCAAAGATAGGAGGAGGAAGACTAGCGAGGGACCCAAGCAAAGAGGAGTATTTGTAGTCTTCGTTTGAGACACTGGTCAAAGGTTTGACAGTTTGCATATTGGCCATCGAAGAGATGATGGACTTAGGGGAGGTCTGAGACTTTGGTTCGTAATATGTCAACTAGTCAATGGTGACTATCTTTCCATTATGAGGAAAGGACATCTTGCGGTGCACCACCGATGGTACAGAAGACATTGCATAGGTGTAGCTATGACCCAATAGAAAGTTGTAATCTAAGGGGGCATTAATGAATTCTACGTCAACGCAAACAATCTTGTCTGCAAGAGTAATAGGACAATTTTGGAACAGGCCAATGGGCTGGGAAGAGTGGCCATCCCATGCTCGAAGGGTGATAGTGGAAGGGGCCAACTTGGGTGATCCAAGTTGCTTCCAAACTGAAGCAGGCATCACGCAGCTGGATGCCCCCTCATCAATGATACAACGGGAGACGTTGTCATTCCAGATCTTGACAGGGATTTGGAAGGCGACGGAAGCAGGTAGGGGGGATGTTCTGACCGGTCAACATCGAAGACGATCAAATGATCATCTGAATGATCCAAAATTCCCATGGAAGTTATTAGAGTTTTTCATTGTGAATGGCACGATTGGAGGAGTTCCAGCGTTGAGATGGCAGCAAGAGATCGCGCCAAATCATCTACTATACTATACGAATGGGAAGCTTTCCCAGAAGCAGTGTTTCAGCATAATGGTCCCTTGGGGATCTTGGTATGAACCTCTACCTTAGGCTAAGGGATCTGTAAAGTACCATTGGTCGTCGAAAGAGGCTCTGTGGAACCTGAAGAAGGGGGTTCGAGGGCAGACGTAGCGGGAGGCTTCTTGTACTAACGGGACCGAGTCTGAAGGTTGAGGTCAATGGTAATGGGTTGGTTAAAGTTCATCATGAGAATCTGGTAATCAGAGGTACTAGATGGAGGAGTTTGAGTGGCCACCTGACCTTCAGGTGGTCGGGTAGCCACAAATCCTTGTTGAGGGAAAGGATTTGTAAACACAGTCGGCTGGATAGGTGTAGCATCTAGAGGAACCGAAGGGGAGGCTTGTTTTCCACACGATGTTGATTGATTCTTGCACATTTGACGCGTCTGAGGTAAAAGAGGACAATCGTGGGTGTAATGAACATAAAAACTGCAACAAGAACAAGGCTTGTTCATGAGAACAGGCGTGTCCTACTTGAGCTGAGTGCCCTATTGTTGGTTAGGAGTGTAAGGTGCATTGCCTTGGGGATTGGGTCGTAGATTACCTGGGGTAGATTGATTTTGGTTGCCTTTCCTCTTCTTTTTGGAAGTAGATGGATTAGTCGCGCCCTGTTGTGCATACACCTACCTCTCGGGGGGTAGTGAGTGTTGTTGCGGGGGTTAAGAAGGCAAGGGAGGTGGGGGTGCTAATGTTGGAGGAGCTGGAGCACCAGGCTGCGGATACAGATAATAAGGAGGACCGAGGTTGGGCAGCATTGTGGTAAACAGGTTGGGAAAAATGAATAGGCATGATGTATCTTGGATACATGCTACCGTGAGGGGGAGAAATGCTGGAGGAGATGGCCCCTCCCTGAGGGAAACCATAACCCATGGGAGGATGTGTACGGATGAGAAAGGGATCCAACGATATCATCGGTAGCATGGGATGCCCCCGGTGCGTTGGCACCACTGGGTCTAGGGAGATTAGGTAAGATGGTATAAACATAACCAGACTGTGCATAGATCAAGTCATACACAATCTAGAGAGCAACTTCTTCGGTGTAAGGGAAATGAGATGCGACATCTTTTCCTATAGCAGGCAAAAGGGATCTAAGGAACCAGTCCATGTAGAAATGGGATTTGAAGGTAGGGGCTCGACATAGGCTCTTTCTTCTCCACAATTCCTGGACATGATTGGATAGGCGGGTCACAGAAGATTGACGAAAAGAGGTCAAAATTTTGGTACTAGTGTCATAATTAAGGGGAAGCTAGAAGTAAGACAGAAAAGCCCGGGCAAGAGTCACAAAAGTAGTATGAGAGGACGAGACCTAGTCAACATACCACTTAGAAGCTTCTCCAGTAAGAGTATGTTGGAACAACTAAAGACAAAAAGAGTCATCGGTGATGGAGTTAGATGAACACCAAATGTGGAAAGATCGAACATGGTTTGCAGGATCTTCTCTAGCAAGACCTTCAAACTTGGGGATGTCAGAAGGGGGCTTGGTTGGCATAGCAGGCTAACCAGTGTCATGGTGTAAGGGGTCATTAATCAACTGGTTAAAATCGGGATTATTGAGGCCTGTCATATAAGGGATCAAGGGAGCAGCCAGGATAGTTACTATTGCAGTCCCACTAGTAGTATTCCCAGCATTAGGGTTGAGGCTACCACCAGTGTTAGGTCCTGAACCAGACATGGTGAAGTTGATAGGGGGAGAACTGGGGACAAAACCAGAAGGGGAACCCAATGAACCAGAAGCCAAGTCGTAATGAGGACTCGATGGAGGAATAAATCGAATCCTACGCTGAGGAGCAAGTCTTCCTAACATAAAATGAGGATGAAGGCCAAGAATTCTCCGAGATAAACGCCTTGGGGGCGCAATGATGAAAGAAAAAACATGGATCACAAAAGGAAGAGAGACCAAAAAGGGAAAGGAGGTGTAGGATCAAAATATTATAATGTCGAAACAATGGTAGAGAGGTGCAAGACCAATTGATTACAATGTTATAGTCTTTTCCTAGCGGTGTTAACCAGGCGCTTCTTCACTTAGGGTGTGTTTGTTAAGTGTGTTAATTTTAATTTTTAAACCCACATGTTTGTAGAGAAAAAAATAAAAGTGTGATGTATAACTGTAAATAAATCTACAGATAACAGTAAAGTAAACTGAATATAACAAAAAAAAAAGCTAAATATGATTTAATCTAAACCCAAGGAGGAGGGCTTCTCAACAACTAGTCTGTGGGTGGGCAAAAATCTAGTCAAAACACACCAAAATAGCCAATGGATCTAAATTTGGGAGGGACAATGATATAAAGGAAAGATCTACTAGAAATAGGTGTAGAAAACAACAAAAACCAGAGGGAAAAGTGTTGCAAATAAGCTGGCCAAAGGCTACAACCGGAAGGGAAATAGAGGGAAACCTAGAGGTGGACCAACCAAAACTGAAAAGAGGTGTTTTGGATGGATGAATAACCAATCTGAAATGGATTTGAAGGTACAGGATCAAATCTGAAAAAATGGCTGAACACACTGAAATTTCAGACGACCTGCTTCAGCTATACTTCTCCTAGAAAGGGGGAAGCGTATTGAAGCCCTAGGGGGCTAGGTTCCCACTTCAGTGAGTAAAAAAAAGAAAGTAAAGGTCCAAAACGGGTGGACATGGAGGTCAGAAAACCTTGAACAAAGGCCCAGACAAACCCAAAAAATTCTCAAAAAAATTCCCACAAAAAGTACAGGTCGCAATTTCTAACATGATTTTTGCAGAGGTCACAGGTTTGAGGCTGTTTTCTGTGTCCTGAAGGTCCAGGTCGTAGGTTTTGGCCCAAAAAGTGAAACCTGCACTTCTGGCACTCTCAGGAGCAGGTTTCAGAAAAAATTGTCGTCTCAGTTGCAGCTGATGCCTGTCACCTGCGCAATAGGTCCAAAAACACACGGAAGTTAGAATTTTTACTGTTTTAAGGTTTTATAGGTTAAAAAGAACACCAAGAAAAACAAAACAAGAATCTGAAGAAAAATCCTAGGGTTTGAAGCAGCTAGTCATGCAGGGATCTGAAAAATGACAGAGGTCGTAATCGTAAACCCTTGTGGACTCGCCAGTTGTTAGGATGAATTCTAATCGCAAGCGTACGAAAAAAGCTCACTTTAGTTGTGCGTAACAAACAACCCTAACATCAAAGATGGATGCCAGTTTATTTAGGTCTGCAGTTAGTTGACCAAGACGAATGCTACAAAATCCAGATATATGCAGTTAAATACATTAAGCAGTAAATAAAAGCAAGAGTTTCTCCATACATCCAATAGACAAGACAAGAATATTTTTAAAGAATTTTTGTATTTTTTGACACCTGGAAGGGAACATAGAAAGATGTTACTAGTCCCCCTCAATGGGATGGGTTCTTGTATGTCCTTATCACTTTAGATCTAAGATATCTCTCTTTTGATGGTGTAGAAAACCCAGACAAAAAAATGGAACTCAAAGGGAGCTCACAAGAAAAACGGAAGAAAAATATGACAATGATGGAGGATCAAAGTTAGACCAAAAGTATATATCTAGAATGATCTTTAGGCAACAAAAGGTAGTGAGTGAATGGAAAAACCCTTCTATTTATAACAAACTATTGATTTAGTCTAGATATTGGTGCATAATTAAAATATTATTAACCAAATCTAGATCCAACTTTTATGGAATATTTTACTATATTTGTTGGAGGGAAAAAGAATTTGAATTTGGTCAAATCCATTTATTTGTAAATAATAAATAGATAAATGATTTATTTATTATTTTAAGGATGTGGTTGAGTAATAATTAAATAAATAATGATTTATTCAATTATTTATAAATGATTTTGTCAAATTTAACAAGGAATATTATTTAAATACGTTTTAAATAATTATTCCTAGAAAATAATAAGATAAATAATGATTTATCTAATTAATTTTCCTGTTTTGAGTTAAATATGACCAAGGATATTAATTGAACTGTTGTTTAAATAATTATTCCTTGAGGAAAATCAAACAAATATGGATTTATTCAATATTTCCTCATGGGGTTTCATGTTTAGACCATAAACAATTTAATAAATCATGGATTACTAAGTTATTTTTCACAGTGAAAGCAATTTAATTAGGGTAAAATTGGTATTACATGGTGTACTTTGGTCTATCCAATAGTAATAGGTTAGATGACCAAAAATTGGTGTAACAGATGGTATATGGAACCGAAGCAATCTTTCCAACCTCCCTTGGAGTTCCAATGATGAAATTACTGCATGGGTTGGAAGAAGAACCAAATGCAATCCAAAGAAGGATGAATTAGCTCATTTCTATGCAATAAAATAGGGAGGAAGTGTACACTAATCATCAGCAGTCATAAAATAGAGTCAAAAAGACTTTTGACAGGAAGACAAAGGAGAAAACTTCTTCAAAGTTCTAGATGTGGTTTTGAAATGGGAGGCCAAGGTTGAAGATAAAGGGAAGCATGGAAAATTTGAGAATATATGGAAAGGAACCTTTATGATAGTAGCATCTCATGGGAACAATAGCATGTATGGACACATCTTCATATTCTTTATAGGTAGATTTTTTATGTATCCCATGTACATTTTCCACCTTTAAGTCCTAATGCCCTTGTCTCGTGCAATTTGTCATGGATCCATGAGAATATGGACCATGAATCCCAACACATGCTACTTTGATGCAGGAGCATCTAAGCATCCTCATTAAAATCAGAATCCAAAGTTGTGAAAGGAGAAAATGTGGACAATCATTGTAAACCGGGGCAAAGTTTGTTAAAACATAACTAAATTTATGGAATCGATAAGGTTTAATTAATTGTAATTATTTTCCATGTATGCATAAAGAGAGATTTAGGGGTTTGTTTAAGCAGTTGAGGGATAAAAATAGTGGATCTTAGATGATCCATGCTCTTAAATTTCTATATAAAGAGTCTATGTTGTGTGATAGAGAGTGTGTGGGAGAATACAATGTAACCGTAGGAGAAATTGTGACTAAGGTTGAGATGCCTTTGACTGTAATCGATTTTTGTATATAATTGAATTACGTGTTGTGTAGATC
Organism: Pinus albicaulis; assembly: GCA_034641835.2. Taxonomy (NCBI): domain Eukaryota; kingdom Viridiplantae; phylum Streptophyta; class Pinopsida; order Pinales; family Pinaceae; genus Pinus; species Pinus albicaulis. The sequence continues at coordinate 748,357,766 of CM076582.1, read as the reverse complement.
TATGTGCGTATGGGTATTTTTTACTTATAGTTAGATTTATGAGTTCAATTTCGTGTTATGAGTTTACTGATCAACCATCGATCACTATAAGGATCGATGGTAATCCAATGATAATATCAAATTATAGAAAGAGCTATTGTATTTAGTTTAGAGTCCCAACACATTGGTGGCTAAATTCAAGATTGTCATGTGGAATGAGAAGAAAATTGTGCAGGTCTAAACAATAATGTCGAGAGCTGAGTCAACGTGCGGTGGTAAGTGGTATTATGGATGCACATTGGCAGAACCTCGCATTTCGGTTAAATTCATGAATCTGAAGTGATGCAGTGGAATCATAACAGAATTTTGGGCATTTGAAAACCCATATTACTAAGGAAGTGTGAGTCAAGGTGGAATGGTGAGGCGAGACTGGAACTCTAAACTGAGTTGAACGCAGAATGAGTCAATGGTTTCTAAAAACTGACAAAAGGTATATCTTACAGCTTCAAGATGGTAAGCTGTTTTTATTTTATCTATGCAATAGCATGTGATGATGACACATAGCCTCACAAAACCACTTATATCACATGAGTCAAAAAAGGTTATCCATCGAGCTAGTTGGCATGTGATAACGTGATGGTCATTGGATCAATTACTGGATCAACGGTGCAGAGTTCCTCAGCATTATTTCACATAATGAAATTGCGATTTAAGAGGAGCAACAACGGTCTAATCTTCGATCGACAGTTATTGCAACTAAAGGTTCTCAGGGTTTAAAAATTTCAATCGGACCGATGTTTTATAAACCTGATTTAATAATTCGAGCTGTCCGCCCAGTATTCAATAGATCCGACGGTCTTCGGATCAAGGTTTTCAAATCGATGAATATCACATAATTAGATGCATGTGGTTTAAATATTTAAATGGATGCGATATGTTATAAGTTAAAGTAGAATTCCTTTTGGGTTCTACTGTTAAACGTTCAAAGTGGGACTAGCATCTGTTAGTCAAGGCTTGTGGAAATCATTGTTTTGTTTGCTTCCAATATATACATGGTCCCATAACCCATAGGTCCATGAATTTTGAAGAAAGTTGTAGCTTTTCTACGCATTGGAGAAGGGTGGCAGGTTTCATTTTGATAAGATGACAGTTAAACTGCCTTATAGCAATTTAGCTCTTCATCATACTTACCCATTGGATTTCAAGGATATTAGGTACCACATTCCCAAAAAAAATTTGATAACTTCCTTGGATAGTGGAGAGTACATAAAAGTATATGACGTTAATACTATGAGAATTTTGGATATCATTTCCTAAAACTCCTCCACGCAACTCCATAAAATTATGAATAATTGATCATTGAGGATGATTTGATAACCCACTACTTTGTGTATCTCCTAAGTTCTCTGTAATTTTTTTTAGATGTTCTATGCTTGATGCAACTTTACTTTTTATCCCCAATATCAAACAACAATCACATAAACAAATAAAATGTTGATAGAACATACCAGTAGATCGACAGAATACAAGCCAAAAATATATGTGTGTGTTGGTGTGTTATGCCAGTCAACAAGATGTTCAACTAGCAAAGTCTCAATATGGTCAGTCAACCAGAAGTGTCACACAACCCTCTCGGACTACAATATCAGTCAACCCAAAGTCAACGAAAGTCAATGGTCAATGCAAAACAACAGAAGTAAAAAGTCAACGCATCTCGATCAAAGTCAACGTTCAACCTCCATTTCTATGCTAGAAAATGCGGACTATAGAAATTGGAATTTTGACCAAGAATTGGGTCATTTTTACCAAGCATTGACCAAAGTCAACACTGGTCAAATTTGTGCTAAAAAACCTTAGGTCGAAAAACAAAAATCTTCTTGCTGTGTTTTCCCACATGTGAGAAGAAGAGACTCCAATAGATGATCGAACTAATCAGATGAGGAGAGAGAATGTGATGTGATGGATGAGTGAAAATGACCTCCAACTTTGTCCTATTTATATCCATCAGTGAGGGTGTGTGACACAACTGTTGGGGCTTCAAGCCAACATTTCATTTCAGGCCAACCTGTACATATTTTGAATAAATTCAAAATAAAATTTCTGCTCATCGGATCAAGATGATCTTTAGATTGATTTTGCACCTCTCCGAAAGAGGAATCCAATAAAAATATTGGCCTCTTCATCTAAGCATCACAACATGGAGTTTGGACCTAGTTGACCAAAATTAACACTCCCTCTAAACTAGGGAGAACTCCATCCACCTGGGCCATCCAAGCATCGTGTGTCATCCTACCATAACTTGCTTTTTTGGTTTCTTTATTTCGGAACAAAAGTGGGTTAGTCACAAAGACATCATTCCTGGCTGACAGATTCAGCCCAGAGGCCTAAAACCTCTATAGGAATCAAAAATAGTCTCATAACAACTCGAAGTTGATTTACCTGACCCGAAGTCAGGTGGAGGTCTGAAACCTCACTAGACTTGATCCCAGATCAAGTGGTTGGGCACGTGCCATCCTAGACATAGAGAGTACGACAATCTTTGATATGTCCATTTGTCTTTTCTATTGGTCTCTATCTTTTCCCACCTCACTAGTCAAATGAAAGGTACTTCCCATGAGTTCGGGACTCAATGGGTAGGATGCATACGGGGCACAGATCATGAGAGGTGAACAAATCAACATCATAACAGTGGGGCAGAAGCACCACAAGGTTCCGCAAGCCTAGCCCCGTGTGTGCTTATAACACTGAAAAGCTATCCCCAAAACCCCCCAGAGCTCTTAGCACTCATTGTCCAACAGGACCCTCAGCATTAGGGTCGTTCCACAATTCCAAGATTCTCATGGAAGGTTAGGAACTTGACCTTCCCTAGGGGCTTTGTGAGAATTTCCATGACCTACTCATCAGTTCCTATACGATCAAGCCTTACGACGCCTCGCTATACTATATACCGGATAAAGTGATACCTGATATCAATATGCTTGGATTGATCGTGGAACACAGGATTCTCGGACAACTGAATCCCACTCTAGTTATCACATAGCATCACGGTGGTATCTAGCACATGCCCGAACAGTTCACTGAAGAGCTTTCGCAACCAAACTGCTTCACAAAAATCCATACTCGCTGCAATGTATTCGGCCTCTACAATGCTCAAAGCCACTGACTTCTTCTTCCTACTCATCCATGATATCGAAGCAGACCCAAGTGTGAAGCAACATCCTGATGTGCTCTTACGATCCACCACACTACTAGCCCAATCAGCATCAGTATATCCATGGAGTGTCACGCTCCTCGTAGTGTATCTCGGCCCATGGTTTATCATGCCCCAAAGATATATCAACAGATTCTTGGCACCAACCCAGTGAATGTGATGAGGTTCAACCATATGTTGACTCAAAGTGTTCACTACAAAACATACGTCTGGACGGGTGTTCACTAACATCAAGGCCCTACAAGTTGACAATACTCAATAGGATTTGCTAGCATGGGCCCAACAGCATTGCCACTCAACTTCTTAAAGTTGAGCTCCATCGGTGTCGACACGGACTTACTGTCCACCATTCCAAATCTTTCCATAATATTCACAATATATTTTCCTTGAGAAAGGAAAATCTCCCCAGGTCTCTGGTAGACCTCCAAGCCTAGGAAGTAATGCATCAGTCCTAGGTCCTTCATGTAGAACTTAGCAGCGAGCTCCCTCTTACACTGATGAATGAGAGGGTTAGCACCTATGAGGAAGAGGTCGTTCACATACAGCACCAGAATGAGAGGCTTTTCTCTATCAAACTTGAAGTAAAGGTTCGATTTAGCATTATTACGAGTGAAGCCCAGCTTCATCAAGTAGCTATCTATCCTCTCGTACCAAGGTCTGGGTGCTTGCTTCAACCCATAGAGGTTTTTCTTCAACCTGCAAACATGGGTGTCCCAATCCTGGACTTTGAACCCCAGAGGTTGCTCCACATACACCTCTTCCTTTATCGCACCATGCAGAAATGTGGTCTTCACATCCATCTGATGAAGATTCCATCCTTGCATAGAAGCAAGGGCTATGATAGATCAGATGGTGGTATATAAGGCCACAAGTGCAAATATGTCATCATAGTCTACGCCTTCCTTTTGAGAGAAGCCACGAGCAACGAATCTTGCCTTGAACTTTTTAGCACTACCATCAGATCCATGCTTGATCTTATAGAGCCATTTCGAGGTAACAATTTCTTTTTCCTTCGGTCTTGGAACCACATCCCAGACATCATTCTTCATAATGAACTCATATTATTCGTGCATAGCATCCTTTCCAGACTTGATGCTTTACGGATTCTTTAAAAGATCCAGGCTCAGATTGTAAGATTATACTCATGGCTGCTAGATACCCTTGGTATCTATTCAGCTTCTTTCTTTCATAGAATGTCCCCCTTGGGGCCATATGATTCTTGGTATCCTCTAGAGTGTCCCTGAGCCATGATGGTATTTTCCTCATTGAAGGAGGTGGATCAATAGGGTCCATCGGTCCTTCAACATTGGGCATCGTCTCATCCTTCGGTTCTTCTTGAATTCCAGGCCTTGCTTCATGATCTTCCTCAAATCTCGGAAGATTGATTACTTTTCATAGGGAAGCATCTTCGTCAAAGGTAACATCGTGGAATATCTCCACTTCCCTTTGACCAGACACGTAGACTCTATAGGCCTTCAAATTTTCATTATAGCCCACAAACATTCCCTTCTTTCCATAAGCATCCAACTTGCTCCTCTTCTCGTTCAGTACGTGAAAATAAATAGGACATCCAAAAACTCTAAAATGTGAGACGTCAGCTTTCTTACTAGAGAAAACCTCTTTGGGAGTATTGGAGTCTAGAGCGGAATGTGGGCATCGGTTTTCTATGTACATAGCAGTGTTTGCAGCTTCTCTCCACAGAAACTTCGAAATACCTTGGTCACACAGCATGACACGGGCATATTCCACAATGGTCCTATTCTTTCTTTCAGCAGTGCCATTCTACTCAGGAGTATAGACATTTGTGGTCTCCCTCTTGATGCCAGCTTCTTTGTGAAAGTTCTTGAAGGTACGAAACCACATGAAAGCCTTATCCTTCTTCTTCAAGAAATATATCCAGGTCTTGCGAGATAATTCATCTATGAACGTCATATAATAATAAAATCCTCCCAAGGATTTCACAGGCAGCATACCAGACAGATCAGAATTTATCAGTTGCAAGGCATCAGATGTCTTTGTGAAAATTGAGGGGAAAGGTCCCCTTATATGCTTTCCTTCGGCACAACCCTGACATACACCTTCATGATCATTTTTGAACTCAGGCATCCCCGTCGCCACCTTCCTTGCTTCGATAAGGGCTTTGTAGTGAAGGTGTCCAAACCTCCGGTGCCATAGTTCAGTTTGTCGAATAGTATCACATGTCATCACTCCCAGTGGACTTCCTCCAACCTCGTAGACTGTATCAACTCTAAACCCAATCGTGATATCCTCCTTGAAACTCTTCTTCCAGATACACACCTTCCCATCAATGAATGCCACATTGAAACCTTTATATTCCATGGCAGAAATAGACACAAGGTTCTTCTTCAAATCAGGTACATATAGTACAACTTGCAAGCGGAGGACTTGACCTTGAGACAAGTGCAGGGGCACAGTCCCTGTCCCTTTCACGTGATATGTGGAATTATCTCCAGGGATAATTTTCAGATTAACATCCTTTACAACCATATCAGAAAGTGCTTCCTTGAACCCAATGATGTGCCTTGAGGCACCACTACCTATCAACCAAATGTCCATACTATCGGGAGGAGATGCAGTAGAGAGGGAAGATACAAGAATGAATTCATTTCTTTTATCATCAACAACATTTGATTCCTCATACCTGGAATTTCTCGACCTTTTGAAAGGTTGCACATTTCCACCAGAGGAAGCCTTCCTCTTCCCTTTGAACCTGTTGTTCCTTTGATTTCCATTCCTCTAGTTATTGTTGATGTCATCATCATCAGAAGAATCCTTCTTGAAATGGAATTCTCTAGCATAGTGGCCAGTCTCGTGACATGTGTAACATTTGCCTTTCTTTCCTTGGGCCCCTGTTCTTCCTTTTTTCCTCGAACCACCAAAGTTCTTATTCTTAGCACGAGTACTGAAGCAACATTTCCTTCATTTTCATATTCCTTCATCCTTGTCTCTTCTTGTATGCATCTCGATAGTACTTCATCAAAATCATGTATCACATTGTTATTGAGAATGGTAGTATTGAATACATGCCATTCGGATGAGAGACCTTCAAGTGCAGTGAGAGCCATCTCTCGATCAACTATTATCTCCCCAATAGCCAAAATATTATTTCTAATTTCAGTCAACTTCAGAAAATAGGATTGAACAGATTCATCCCTGCCTTTCTTCAAATTTTTCAGTTGGTTCTTAAAGAATAGGACTTGATTTTCATTGTTCGCCTTGAACATGTTGACCAAATTATCATACATCTCCTTGGATGTGCCCAACTCAGAGATGTAGGCAACCAGACTCTTATGAATTGATTCCCTGATCATCAGCTTTGATTTTATTTCCCCCTTCTTATACTTTGACTTGGTAGCATCAGGTGCAGTGGATGGAGGCTCTTGGACTTTACCCTACACATAGTCCATGACATCTTGATCTTCCAACATAATATCCAATGTCATCTTCCAGGCATGGAAGTCTTCCTTCCCAGTCAATTTGTCATCATCTTTAAAGCCATTGTAGTTTGAGGTACCCATACTCTTCTTCAGTGATTGCTACAAACTTGGGCTTTGTCTTCACCTCAGCTCTAATACCATGTAAATTTTTGTAGATGTTCTATGCTTGATGCAACTTTACTTTTTATCCCCAATATCAAATAGCAATCACATAAACAAGAAATTAAAATGCTGATAGAACATACCAGTAGATCGACAGAAGACAAGCCAAAATTATATATGTGTGTTGGTGCATTACAGTGGTCAACAAGACGCTTCAACCAACAAAGTCTCAATACGGTCATCCAACCAGAAGTGTCACATAACCCTCTCGGACAACAATATCAGTCAACCCAAAGTCAACAAAATTCAACGTTGTCACAGTCAACGGTTAACACAGCAAAAAGACAACGCAGCCCAGTCAAAGTCACGGTCAACCTCGATTTCTATGCCAGAAAATGAAAACTAAAAATATCAGATTTTTGACCAATATTTGGTTCAATTTGACCAAGCATTAACCAAAGTAAACGCTAATCAAATCTGCGCTGAAAAACCGTAGGTCGAAAAACATAAATCTTCTTGTTGTGTTTTCCCACGTGTGAGAAGAAGAGACTCCAATAGATGATCGAACCAATCAGATGAGGAGAGAGAATGTGATGTGATGGATGAGTGAAAATGACCTCCAACGTTGACCTATTTATATCCATCAGTGAGGGTGTGTCACACAACTACTGGGGCTTCAAGCCTACATTTCATTTCACGCCGACCTGCACATATTTTGAATAAAATCAAAAAAAATGTTCTGCTCATCGGATCAAGATGATCTTTAGATTGATCTTGCACCTCTCTGAAAGAGGAATCCAATAAAAATATTGGCATCTTCATCTGAGCATCACAACATGGATTTTGGACCTAGTTGACCAAAATTAACACTCTCTTACTCACACTTCCTCAAAAGGGCTTTACTAGATTATGATTATCACTATCATCAAATGGTGCATAATATTTGACTCTTTCCTTTGTGTATCTAACTCACAAGTTAATCAATCCAGCTACTAGGAGAAACTCACTTGCAAACATTTTCTTGAAAATAATCCATTTAACTTTGATTTCCTTCAACCATTATTTTTCATGTTCAACTACATAATGGACCTTGGTCTAATGTCTTGGTTACCTCATGAGATCAAAGAGTCAAAATATTTCTTGAGTAAATTGTGGATCTTGTTCCTTGGATGAAAAGTGCACCGATGCGAGAAGAGAAGATCTGAAAAATAACCCTATGCCAGTGTTCGCCCACTGATGAAGGAAAGGGATCTGAGACAAATCTATTGCCGGTGATAGTTCACCGATGAAGGAAGAGATCTGAGACAGATCTACTGCCAGTGAAAGTTCGTCAATGAAATAAGAGATCTGAAAGTAGATCTACTGCTCGCTGATGAAGAAAGAGATCTGAAGTAGATCTTTTGTCGGTGTTCGCTTGGTGCAGAGGAGCCAGAGAGGTCGTACTGAAGAAAGCGTCGTGGTGGAGCTAGAGAGCTCGTCCTGAGAAACAGAAAAGGTCATAGCAGTGGATCCGAGAGTCTGTGGCACAGTTTCTAGAGCAGCCTACTAGATTAATCACAGATCAGGTAGACTTGTATCGTGATATTATTTTTTGTGATGATTTGGGGTAGATCCATTTTTTTTCCTATCAATTACTCGAAGTTTTTTTTTTTAGAATCGTCAAGATGAAAAATAAAATAATCGAAGCATACTTGAATGAGAGCAACAAGCTCGATGGATCCAATTACTCTAATTGGAAGTTCAAGATGCAGACTGTGCTACAAGTGCAGAGTGCCTGGACGATTGCAAATGGGGATGAGCCAAAGATAGCAGTAGGAGTCGGTCCAGCCACAACAATTCAAGACTAGGAGAAGAGAGAGAGCAGGGCAAAGACGACGTTGAAGATGTCTGTAAAATACTGCATCATATCTCATATCAGAGAATAAAAATCTGCAAGCAACATCAGGATAGTGTATGAGATAAGGAATACAAATCATCTCCTATTCTTGAAGAGAAATATTCTCTCCATAAAGATGGAGGAGAATGAAACAGTTGTTTCTTTCATATTGTGGATCAAGGATCTTAAGAAAAAATTGGCAGATATCAGTGAGACAGTTGCAGATATATATTTGTTCACGATTACCATGAATGGTATGACTGATGATTACCAAATATTTATCACTGGGAAAAGTGCGAGGGAGAAAGCCCCAAATTTTGAAGAACTTACAGGAATATTAATGCAAGAAGAAAAAATAATATCGACTCTAAAACCCCAGAGTGCAGATATTGCGTTAATGGCAAAGAATAAATCCTTCAGAGTAAAAGGAAATTCATCGCATCAAAATGGAGGAAACCCACAAAAATGACCTAATCAATCTCAAGGTATGTACCTGAATAAGAACGATTCAGTGTTAAAATGTTTCTATTGCGGTAAAATCGTTCTTATGGCTAAGCATTGCAGAAAGAAGAAATTTGATGAAGGACGACAGAGACATAAAAGCCATGCATTTCATTTCGCAGATGATGACCATGTTCTGTATTTCAAATTTTTCATGGTTGAATCTGATGAAAATGTCGAAGAAAACATCTGGTATGTGGATTCGGGAGCATCCACACACATGACAGGGAACATACAATGGTTCAAAGATTTCAAAGAAACCAACAACGAAGCGAAAACCTAACTTGGCGATGATAGAGGTTATCAAATCAAAGGGTACGGGAACATTCATGTTATTTTTCCTGAGGGTAATATCAGACACATTAAAAACGTAATGTATGTACTCGGAGTTACAAAGACTCTGATTTCTATATCCATGATTACAGATCAGAACCTCCAGGTAAAATTCCTTAAATCTCATTATTATTAAATATTTGTTTGATGGTATGAAGAATATTGCTTCAAGAATTCGAACAGGAGGTCTATAAAAATTAAATGTGAGGACAACACCTCATCAATCTTTGACATCACCGAGTTTAACTACAGAAGAGCTATGGAACTAGAGACTTGGTCACATCAACTTCAATGATATTTTGTTACTTCAGAAAAAGGAAATGGTAAGAGGTCTTCCTGCTTCAAAACAAGTGCATAATGATTGTGAAGCTTGTGCATAGGGAAATATGCATAGAGAATAATTCCTTGTTCGAGTAGAAAAGAAAAAGAGAGATATACTTGAATAGTGCATACTGACCTATGTGGACTTATGCAAACAAAGTCATTAGGAGGTACATTGTATTTTCTATTGTTTGTTGATGACTGCACAAAGTTTTCTTGGGTATATTTTCTTAGTAATAAAATCCATACATTTGAATATTTTAAGCAGTTCAAAACTATAATTGAAAATCAGACAGGGAAGTATATAAAGATTCTCTGCTCCAATCAAGGAGGAGAATACAGGAAAGCTGAATTCACCAAGTATTGTAAAGACCATGGAATATTGTAGCAATTCATAGCACCCCATACTCCTCAGTAGAATAGAGTAGCGGAAAGGAAGAACAAAAAATTGGTGGAGTGTGCTCGGAGCATGCTGAAAGGTAAGGATCTTTCAAATGGATTTTGGGCTTAAGCATTGAATACTACAGCTTATTTATAGGAGTTCTACAAAAATTATCGAGTTTAAAACTCCTTTTGAAGCATTGTATGGATTCAAAACTACATTAAAACATTTGAGAGTATTTGGGTATAAAGCCTTTGCCCATATTCCAAAGGAAGACAAAAGAAAATTATATTCAAAAGCCATCAGATGCACCTTTGTAGGGTATTGTTCAGAATATAAAGCCTATAGATTGTTTAATCCCTCTACTCACAAATTTTTTTTCAGTAGAGATGTCATGTTCCATGAGCATGTTTATGTTGAATCTAATAAAAGTAATGAGGAATGGGATATTCCTTTTTTGGTGGAAGGAAGCGAAGAAACAGGTGCCATCCATGAGAAGTAGAAAAAGGCAGAAGCAGAAAGTTCAAATACAAGAATCGAGTCGAGTCCTTCAAAGGAAATTCAGAACAAGTTGGAATCCACACCAATGCTCAGAAGATCAGGTAGGCGGACTCATTTACCTGCTAGATATAGAGAGAATGTCTTTATAACTAGTATGATGAATGTTGTAGAACCTTCTAGTTATAGAGAATCCAATCCATGTAGTGAATGGAAAGAAGATATGGAACAGTAATGTGAATCGATTCTAAAAAACAACACTTCGAAGCTAGATGAACCACCTAAAGGGAAACAAACCATAGGTTGTAAATGGTTGTATAAACCCAAGTTTAATGCAGGCGGAAGTATATATAAACTAAAATCTATATTAGTAGCAAAGGGGTAATCACAAAAATAAGGTATTGATTATGAGGAAACCTTCGCCCCCATAGGTAAACTAAATACTATCAGAATTATGATTTCTTTAGCTACTAGAAATCACTGGATGATTTACCAACTAGATGTAAAGTCTGCGTTTTTGAATGGGGATTTGAAAGAGGAGGTTTACTTAGAGCAAACTGAGGGGTTTGTCCAGAAAGGGAAAGAAAATTTAGTCTGCAAATTGAAGAAAGCTTTATATGAACTGAAACAATCACCTAGGTCATGGTATGAAAAGATAGATTCATTTTTTCTGCAACACAATTACAATAGAAGTAAAAATGACCCTAATTTGTATATTGTGAAGGTTGAAAAGGGGCGTATAGCGTTGATTTATTTGTATGTAGATGATCTAATTATTACAGGTGATGTTGTTGATCTAATCAAAGAAATCAAGGAGCAAATGTCACAAATGTTTGAAATGAAAGACCTTGGTGAACTAAGATATTTTTTGGGTCTTGAGATCTAGAGAGATTCAAGACAAACTTTTATGTCCCAGGGTAAGTATGTTAGGGGTTTACTAGAAAGATTCAAGATGGATTAGTGTAAGGTTGCAACAGTACCATTACAGCGGAACATTAAAATTCAGAGTGAGGATGGATCTAAAGAGGCATATGTGATACTCTATCGACAGCTGGTTGGGAGTTTAAAATACTTAACCACTACTATACTAGATTTGGCTTATAAATTTAGTGTGCTAAGTCAATTTATGTCCAAACCACTTGAGAGTCACTGGATTGCAGCAAAAGGCATTCTAAGGTATCTACAAGGAACCGTAGATTATGATATTATTTATACTAATTCGTCTGATGTTAGATTGACAGGGTTTATAGATTTCGAAAGTGTTGGAAATGTAGACGACCGAAGATCCATAACAGGCTATGCATTTAGCATTGGATCTAGGGTAAATTCATGGAGCAGTAAGAAGCATAACACAGTTTCCTTGTCCTCAACAGAAGCAGAGTATCAAGCAATGTGCGCAACAACATGTGAGGCAGTTTGGTTGCGGAGACTTCTCTAGGATGTCAGGGAAGAACAAAAAGATGAAATAAATATCAGATGTGATGACCAGAGCTCAATCAAACTGGCTAATAATATGGTGTTTTACAAGAACAATAAGCACATTGATACACAATTCCACTTTGTTAGGGAGAAAGTTCAATCCAAGGAAATCCATCTTGTATATTGTAAAACTTGTGATAATTTTGTTGACATTTTCACTAAGCCTCTTGGAAAAATTAAATTTGAAATGTTAAGGGAGGTGTTAGGTATATTTGTGAACCCCTTCTCCATTAAGGGGGAGTGTGAAAAGATAATGGAGAATCCTTAATTTGTGAGAGTTGGTTCACGGAACCTTAGGATATGAATTAGTTTCTATTTCTTAGGGTATGGTTCTAACTTCCCTACATCTATGTGTACTATATATTGATTGAGTTGTATGGAGAATGTAGAGTGTTCTGCAGAGTCAGACTCTCCTGGTTCAATCTCTCCATTTTAGAGCTGACCAATTTTCTATTAATGAATTCAATCCATCATATTTTATCACCTTTCTATGTATTCCATAATGAAATCACTAACAACTTGTGCTCTAATGGAAAAATAAAGAATCCATTTTTCAATTACATTCTAGTAAATCCTAGTGAAGTAATTCTTTTCCTCCAAATATGTCAATGAGTAGCAACATCCTGTAGGTGATGGTTACCTAATTCTTTAAATCCTTTATGCTTACCTACAACCAATATTTTTGTAAAATATTTTACAATTTCTTTCTTCATAGCATTGGTTTAACAATGGAGTTGCTATGAAAGAATGAACAATGGGTGGATAACAAAAATACGAGAATGAGTGAAATCGCATGAGCTAGGAATATGTATGGAGAGACATATGTATTTATTCCTTATCAATTACTTTCCACATGCTCCTTATTCATGTGAGGAGACCTGAGACCTCTCTTTAGTAACATCTTCATGTATTCATGATTTGATATCAATAAGGAGACCTCTCTTCAATATCATCTTCATGTATTCATGATTTGATTTTCTACATCAAAAATATAATAAGCTTAATTAAAAAGACTCCATAGAAAAATGTATGATTTTCTACATCAAAAATATAATAAGCGTCATTTAAGACATGATGAAAAATATACTCCATTTCAAACACTTAATAGAAAAATGTAATCTCTTAAGCTAAGACTTGGGGATAAAGGTTTTATTTCTCATGCCTATCATTTCATATTCTCTTCATATAAATTCTCATAGTACATTTATGCTTCTCACAATCATCTTGAATGATTATATCATACTATTAACTTTTAGCATTATATAGAGTACATTTTAATAATTCTAGTCCCTTAATGTTTCTTATAATCTCATAATCATCTTAAATACTTACATTATAATAGTAACTTTTAACATGAAATAATAATTTTATATATTGATATACATTTAAAATGACATTTATTTTAGATATTTTAAAAGTATATATTAAAAATATTTTCAACACACATCCATTAAATAACTGCATAATATAAATACAACATATTTTAGATATTTTAAAAGTATATATTAAAATATTTTCAACACACATCAATCAAATAACTATATCATATAAATACTATACTATACTATATATGGGTTTGAATGGATTTAATGAGTAAAAATACATATTCCTTTTTTAAATATTATGATGTAGTTTAAAAGATAAATATCATTTTATAATATAGAAGTGTCTTGAATACCTTAATCTATTACATACTAGTTTAATTACATAAAAATTTGAATGGTTGATAAATTTTTATAGACATTAATCTATATAAATTGAATGGTTGCTAAATCTCAATAGACATTAATCTATATAGACATCAAAATACTTATATCAAGATCGCACATTTTTAAAAAAGCATAAAAATTAACTAAAATATTACTTTATTTTGAATTATTATTATTATTCTTTCTAAAAGAGTTAATATATCAATTAAATCATATATATTTTAAAAATATATATATATAACAAGATTCTTGAACATCCATTCTATCTAAGAGAATCTTAACCTAAAATAGTTAATATATGAATTAAATCAAATATATTTTAAAAATATATATAATAAGATTCTTCAACATCCATTTTATCATGGAGAATCTTAACCTATAAATAAGTTGTCATAGTGTCATAGGCCAAAATCATCACTTGCCAAACTCACCACATATTAAAAAAAAAAACATAATTTAATTCAAAATCATCACTTATTAATCCCACCATATATCCAAAAAAACATATTTTAATTCAAAATCTTCACTTGTCAATCTCACCACATATCCAAAAAACCATAATTTAATTCAAAATCAAAACCACATATCCAAAAAAACATAATTTAATTCAAAATCAAAATACATTATTTATATTTTAGTTTAATACATATCCATAATTTAATTGAAAATCAAAATACATCATTTATATTTTAGTTTCGTTTAATTTAATTGTGTAAATTTTTTTAATTTTTTAATATTTTTAAATTTCAAAAACCCTATTCCAAAATAAACTACTACCTGAAATTAAAATTAGTATTTTGCATAGCTATTAGGATAATTAAAATGATTAAAATTAATATTTTAAATTAATAACAGAATCAAAATTATTAAAATTAGTATTTTAAATTAATAACAAAATCTCATTAGACAAACGCCCATTGCACTTTTATTCTACTTTGAATTTTAACTTATTCAAAATTTGAAAAACACACTCTTTTAATCATTAAACGTAAATATTATATATAGTATTTATGAAACTATATAATCTATTATGAAATTAATACGCATCAGGATAGCGTGGTGACTTTTTTGGGATGTAACTTGTGGGATAAACAGATATGTTGAATTCTAATTTAATCTTATGTCGTATCTAATTGGCATCCCTAGGTTTTATGTTTCGTTTGTTGTATGCTCTGAAAAAAAAAGGCACCACATCTAAGAGAAGAATTTTGAAATTGGCTCTACATTTCACTATGGAATATTTCTGCAGAGCTACTACCATCTTAAACAATCGTTTCCATGATGCAGAGAAGTTCACCTCCACAGGGCATCAACAGTATCTAATAACGCAACAATCTATTTTCAAATGATTTCTATCTTCGCGCTGCATGGAATAGAATGTTTCTCGCTGAAAAAAAAATATATATATCAAACAAGCAAATGCATTACAGCGCTCAACCAGAAAGGCTTGATAGTAGAAAATCATAAAGCCACACAAGCTACGAACACAGTGCAACCCAAATAACTAAATAAAAATAAGCAGAGAATACTATTTTGAAAATCTTGAAAGTAGATCCCAATAAATGAAATATTACGATGGAATTTATTATTTTCATGAGACAGGTAACGTTGCAGTACCATGAACTTCATTTGTGGGTCAAATACACAAATTATAAATTGCACACCATTAGGCTTCTCTATTATGGATTATATTATGAACAAGTTATAATAATTATTGATATTGTCTCTGCTTAGATTGTCCCATATATACCTTAAGTATTAATGCGGTATAGAGATTAATTGCAGTCTAGCATATAATGTTGCATGGAAGCTTAAAGTGATAAGTCCAAGCTGAGATTCATCTGCGAATCCGGCTCAGGCAAAATATGTTCAGCGCCGGCATGAGTAATATGGTCCTGATGCTCATTTGTCAAAACGTTCAGAACGGAGATTTGAAGACTACTTTCAGTCGAATCATTATGAGTTGAACGTTCGGTCCCAAACAGCTTTTTGCACGGAGCATCACGAGATGGGAACCTTTTAGTTTCTAAGTCTCCCATCATTTTCTGCAGGAGAAGAATAATTTTTTAAAGTTAGGAATTGAGGGAGAAAATATGCAGTCCAACCCAAAAGTAAATTTTATATCTTTCTATATACAATGGAATATCTATGTGGGAAAAGGGAGTGTGTGTTTGAACTTTGAATATGAGCGTGAATGACACTAGAAAAGATACAGACACTCCCTCGACAATATTCCTAAAATGCAGAAACAAAATCGTTTCTAGGATTTGGGGCAAATATAATATTACAACACGCTTTCCAGAGCATCCCTGAAAACTGTAAAGTTAAGTAGATTTCTGATTTTATATGCCACAAGCAAAACCCTTGGATATTCAGAAAGAAAATGGCTCACACTTCAACGTCATTCATATATATATATATATATACCGAGTTGCATTTTTTTAAATTTCTGTGAAGAAAGGAAAGTAGAGTAATAGGTGCCATTAGAATCAAGGATATCAAACCTGATGTTGTATGGTCATGGCAGCATTTGCAGTATCCTTTTGATGGAAGGCCTTGAACCGTACAATTTTACTACATTTATGTGCTTTGCTAATTTGAATGTTGTTGCTTTCCTGCACATTATGTTCATGAACTTCCTGTTTGCAGTCCAAGTCAGTTGTGAAACGAGAACTTGACAAACTTAACGCTAGGAAATCTTTTACAGGTGTGATATCATCGCTTTTTGAACATCGATCTTCACCATCAGGGCTACATACTGACTGCATTTCTTGCTTCTTCAAGTTAGGAAAGTAAGGGTTATCTGTAGTTGCAACAGCACCATTCCTTTGAATTTCAGTTCTGCAGAAAACAAATCATATCCTACAACAATTAGTAATAGCTACATTCCCATTAAAACCAATTATAAAAAAAAAGGGCCTTGTCTACCGAGGCTTCAATTTCACTTCTTATTAATACTCCACACTCATACCCATAGATTTGATTGTGAAGTAATTTGTCACACACCCTAGATTTTGATTGTGTTGTAATTTGCAGATTGAAACATTATATTTGCAGATTAATGTGAAAGTAGGAGTTAGGTCAAATGAGTATATAGGAGAATATTAATATGGAAATAAATGTTTTGGAGTTGTGTGCATGCCGAGAGTTTTCTTACTGGAACCGGGCTCCATCCTCTGAAGGCACAACTGAGAGGGCAATACCCGCTGAACGTGGGGAAATGGTACTGTTCTTATGTGTAGAATCCCTTGATCTTTTCTTACTTGGTGTCTATACATTAAATCAAAAAACAAAATGATTTCAGCTCTTGAAAATTTGAGACATTACCGGTTTTGATAACAGTGCAACTCCAGAAATAACAGTAATGCAATATCTGTGATAACTAAAACCGGCCAGCTTCTAAACGACGTACCTTGTTTGGTTGACACCAAGCTGTTTGATACGTATTGTTTTGGAAAGAAGAGAGCTCCTCTGAGCTGTTATCATCAATGGACTGGCTGCCATTCTGCATCACAGGCATTCACATTCTTCTTGAGGTCATTTTCTGTTAAAGTTCTGTTATAGAATTCAATGTTTATGAACGACTATAGCCAATGATTTCTTTTTGTACATATATTGTGTGTACGATACACTTCGCTGCAATGCAGAGTGGTTGGTCATAGGTTGACTGGATTCTTTTATTCAATTGGAGCAGACACAACAAATATATAAATGAGGTTTTGCACGATGTATATACAACATGACCATATTGAGCATATTATAAGGATATATACATATTTTGTCAAAGCCCATTGGTTTCTTTGCTGTATATATAATTAGGAGTGCAGTACTCTAAAATGTTGTGTGTATATATTTGAATTAGGAGTGCAGGAGTGCACTCTGAAGTCTTCTGCAATCAATGAGTTAAATTTCACGACCAAAACCAAGAAAAGCATCTCTCCTACCGCTAGAACGCAGTAATGGAAATGAAAAGAAGTCACCTTCCTCCATTCAATGCCTAACTGGTTACAGACGGTCATGAAAACAAGGTTCAGAGAATCGATTCCCATGAACAGATTCATAAATATATCATTTCAGCTTTTGACAATTGATTAGGTCATGTAATTAATTGCTCTCAACGTTAATAAAACTTACTATATTATTGAATGAAAACCCACCTGGAATCCAAGAAACTGCAGTTCTCTTAATGGCGGACTGGAGGCATCATCGTCAACAGACTCCATAGCATTAAGATCTACGAAAACCATTTTGCTGTCGTTCTTGATAGCTCCCGCACCACCTATGGGACTGGTGTATAATTTGACTACATTAGGGGAGCTACCCAATTTCTCATGATCTTTAACAGAAAAAACGTCCATGCCCGCCTTTATCGTTCTCGTCTCGTCAGAAACCCTCCGCGTTGCCTTACTGAGAAGGAAAGGAGAAGAGGCCGAGGAGGGGTATGTGTTACTCGAATTGCCATCTTCAGGAGGCCGCAACAACGCCATGGAATTAGTTGCAGGAAACCGATCCCATCCTTGCAGTATAGTCATGGGGGGAGGGCTAGTCTTAGCACCAGGTTCTACTGGGCGAGCTGTTGCTGTGAGCTTAGGAGAAAGGCCAAGGCCAATATAAGCTCCTGCTGGGCGTAATCCCTGCAGGTGCAGAAAGCTGCGGCTGCAGGTTCTATCCAAGGGGATAGTCATATGGCCGTAAGCCAGGCAAGAAACGGCCTGTTCCCGCCTGCTTTCCTCCTGCAACCTCCGTTTCTCAAGCTCGGCAACGCCGAGGCCTCTCTGGGGCTGTTTCTTGATTCCGTTCTTGGCTTTCTTGGACCTGCTGGTGTAACCGCGGCCTCCGACTGGTGGCGAGGGCGAGGGCGAGGGCAAGGGCAAGGGCAAGAGCCGGTTGAAGCTGCGTGCTGCTGCTGAATCCTCGCCCCTGATCTTGTCCTGATGCAGAGGTATTTTCTGATCAGATATCCGCGGTGGCAGATCCGGGGGGGCCTGTGTCTGGGTCTGCTGCATGATCAGAACAGTTGCACTCGCCATAAATCCCTTCAAAACGAAAACCTCGCAATCCCCCAACTGCCGATATCAAATCTCAGCGCAGCATGGGAAACATTAACATTATCATAATGATCAATATCTGACACAGCTAGTGTTAAAAACTATCGTCCTTGCGATATTCTGCGAAAAAGATTCAATCTTCTTCTTCTTCTTCTGCCATGGCCACTGGTAGCAGGACAAAACAAAAAGAGTGGAGAGGGACCTGGGCGCCTGGGCTGCCCTCACCTGTCCATCCACAGCTATGCACTGCAAATCGAAAATCCCATAATCAGGGGCAGCAGATGAAAAGATGTGCTTTTGTCTCCTGACACACCCTGACCTCGGCATCTGGCTGACTAGCTACCCGACACGTGGTCTTCCGCCAGCACTTGGGCAGAGCATCCCTTCCTGGTTAAGCCTTCCACGTGGTCCACAACTCCGCCAGCCTGTCACCCTGGGGACCAATCCCACACTATAGATCTCATTCCCACCACATTCTTGTCTGAAGTCGGACGTCACACGTCATCCCACCAGCGCTGCTTCCCGGTCAAAACTGGGGGCAGCGCCGAAGCCGCCGGGCCGACCGGTTGTGGTGGTAATTACTCCCGGCCGTTCACGTGAAGGTCATGGCTTTCATCCTTGCATCATTATTTTGGCCGTGCATCTATTCTAAGGGCGAGCGTTTCAGGGAGCCCTGCCCATTTTTTATATCTACTTTCACATGAATTGTTACACTAACATGGAATGTTGGTTTCCCCTCATTCCTATTCCAACTCACTCAAAATCTTATGCCAATCTTCTCCTGCCAATCTCTTCTTCCAAAGCTTTTGAACCCTCAATTTTTTTATGTAAAGATATGCTTTTTATTATTTACTATTGATGCTTTGTTTCTCCCATGAAATTTGATTTAAAGAACAAAGTTAAAGTCACAAACTTCAATTATTTGCTTTGTTTATTGTTTCCATTTCCTTTTCTTTCTTTAATTCCCATGCCCCCATGCCAAAGCGTGGATATGTCCATATGCGAATATCTTCCACGCCACAAAGAATATTAATATACATATTCAAAAGTTATTAAATATGTAAGTCAGTTCCAATAACTTACAGTAAAGTTATTAAATATATAAGGCAACTCCAATAAGTTACACTATTCTACTGATCACAATCTTAGGGAGGCAATCTGATTTGGTCTTAAATAATCAATCTCAACACATTCTGACCTCATATCATATCTGCATTGGATTGCCTCACGTGTGTTTCATACAAATGAGGCATAAACCTTCACACCCCATCCAAATTCTGATCTCCTATGTCTCTCATTCGTGGTAACTTCATTCTTATAATCACAAGCACTACACCAGAAATTAAAACAATATATCCGGAGTTTACAACAATCTATTTTTCTTTTTAAACTAACACAAAGTCAACTACATATTAGATTAGATGACTAGACCAGTTGTATATTAATTATTCCTTTATATAATTAAAACAAATAAATAAAATAAGATATTTTTAAAATTTAAAAAAAATGTTTAATTGAGAATTTGGTAATTTTCAAAGTATTTTGTAAATTATTATGAAAATTATTATATTTTTAAAATTTCAAAAGAAAAATGTTTAATTGGTAATTCTCAAAGTATTTTATAAATTATTATGAGATTCAAAGATTAACAAAAACAAAAAAAAACCTAAGAAAACCCAAGACAATTTATTTATATAGAAAAAAATAAAAAATGAAAAATGAAAATTGTATTATTATTATAAAATTGTGATAATCAAAATAATAAAAAAATTCAACATTATGATAATTATTTGGAAATTTATATTTTGTAAATAACTATTAACTTCATCTATTCATATCCATTATCTCATTAAACTCTTATAATATTATATATAATAATATGACTTATATGACTTAATATTGTATATAATATTGACCTACATGACTTGAAACCCAAACCTATGATATAAGTCCAAGAGAAAATAACTTTATTTTCCTATTTAACATCATTTCTCAAGATTATATACTTTTATATAAGAAGGAAATATTTAGATGATTAAATTTAAAATAAAACTTATCATAAATTTAATGGAAATTATCTATTCAATCTAGAAAAATAAAAGTCTCATATTCTTACTTGAATTTATCCATGCATTTTATCTTCATCACATTGGCACATGGTTACAAAGCAAATCTAACTTCTCTTTTATCACTACCTTGAAATTCTAATACAAAAATGAATTATAATAACTAGCTTGATTCAAAATTTGTAAGATTCACTTTCTATAATGGTGGCTCAAGCATAAGCATTGATATTAACATGTAACATGAGATTTTAACAAGTAATTTGAGAAGCAATATATAAATATTTTGGTTGTGTTAGCATTTTTGGTGAAGGGAAAGCTAGTCTTAGTCATCACTATGGGGATTCAATCATAGTTAAGAAATGACATGAAAGGTATATAACATTTAGGAGAATATTAAAAAGTTTGGTTGGTCAAATCTTATTAATAAATTTGTTTTTATATTTTAGAAATTCTCCCACCCCAAGCTTTTAAACTTAATTTACTTTGCTTTGATTATCATAAAGAAGACCTTAGTATTTTTAGCATTTTTTTTCTACATAAATGGATGACATTTTTTACATTGATAATAATTTAATATAATATAAACATAATAATATAATATAATATAAACAACTATCATCAAAGTTCGCTAGCATGACTAGTTTTGAAAGGTCTCAACATGGTGAATCAACCACATTTGAAACTCTGCTGTAGCTAGGAAGACACACCCAAAATTCATCCATGTTAAGCATTGATATAGCCCAAAACACTTGTGATCCTAAGTGATTTTGATATCTTAAATAACTCTAAATTGTGTATTTTTAAACCATGAAATAGTCCCACAAATCACCAACATAATAGTAACTTCTTTTATATATATATATATATATATATATATATATATATATATATATATATATATATATATATATATATATAACTTCCAAAAAATAAATATTAATCAAATTAATGGTATCTAACTCCAATTCTTAAAAAAAAAAAAATTATAAAATCCAATTTATACCAAATGCAATCCTCGAAATTAAAGAACAAAAACCCTCAATTTATTTAAAATATATGTTTTATTTAAAAACTAAAATACGTTTAACATAAAAATATTATCATACAATAAATTTTATACAAAACTATATCATTATAATAAAATAATATAAACCATATAATAAAAAACTACTAAATTTTAGAAAATATAACACCAAGACCACAAACAATATTAATAAATAAAGATACTAAAATATGATGTTTACAAATAATAAACGCATACAATGAAAGAAAGAGGACAAAAGCATGCACATAGGATATACTTTTTAATGGACCACAAAATCTTATGGTGAAAGTTAAAAATTGGATTAAAGTAATGATGCATGTTTTTATTCCACACGCTTTAAAAGGCTGATGCTATGGCCACTACTTTGCCTAATCTTTTAATTTATATTCATTACTTCCCATGCATTATTGTACTGATTTCGTTCTATCATTATTAAATAAAACCTAACCCTTAAATTTTTTAAATCAAAATTTCCATGCTTTTAAATTCAGATGCAATTTATGCACATTCCGGTTAATCCGTACAATAATTGAAAAATAACTCGCTATACAACCATCTTCCACTAAATTTTCAACCGTGAGTTTACATATGTGTGAGATAGATTCATTAAATTCTATAGAGTGTCAGATAGGTTGCCACCAAAACAAAACAAAATAAAATTAAAATAATAATGTGTATTTTAAATTAATATTATTTTTATTATAAAAATTATATAAATTAATTATATTTCATTTAAATAATGTGTAGTAGAAATTTATATATATATATAGATAAAGTAATTAATTGATTTAATATTAGACCTATAAAATAATAATAATAGTGTATTTTCAAGATCACAATTAAGTTAGACATTAAATTGTTATATGAGGTATTTTTGTTTGTGTGATAAGAGATCCGATTCTAATTTAATTGTTAAGTTAAGTTAGACATTAAATTGTTATATGAAGTATTCTTGTTTGTGTGACAAGAGATCCAATTTTAATTTAATCCTTAAAGTGTAGAGATATATGTATTCTATCTTATTCTAGATTTGAACCTAGAAGCACATATATCCATATCATTTGGCATTTGTAATTGTGATAGTTACAAAATGTAAACAAACTATTATTTAGAATGACTTATATTATATAAAAATCTGATCTTATTAAGAAATTTTAAATTTTAAAATAATGTTTGTGTTTTTAGATAATTATATAAAATATAATATAAAGATAATTCATAAATGTAAAATAGTTATGTGGTAAATTTTGAAGATTATAAAAACAATTATTTTAAGTCTCATAGATTCCTAATTAGTTGTGAATACTGAGTTTTTAAGTCTTCTAGATTCATAATTAGTTGTGAATACTAAGTTTAGTAAATATCTAATTAAAACATGTTAATTACTATGTATACTTTATGGATCCATAAGTGTGTTCTATAAAAGCTTACATGTGTTGTTTAGATATCTATTAAAAAGATAAAATCAATTAAGAACTAACTAAATATAGTAAGGAATAAACCTAGTTTTTAACACATAAGCATGTCTTGGACCACTGGATCCACACCTTTGTGCACAATTTTAAATCCAAACAAATATGCATACTATAGGAAGAATATTCTACATGTAGGACCTATATTATGGTTTGAGGGTTGTCCATGGCTATTGATCTAAAAACAAATGGATTATAGGATAAATATATCATATTTTACCATAAACCATATTGCGGTCCATAAGAACCATTCATGTTGCACCAAATCCTTAAATTTCAATTAATAACCATTCCATGGGATAAAGATTCTATTTATGGGGGCCTACACCATGGTTAAAATACCTCATTTTAATATCGTTAGATTTCACCCATGCTAGGACCATTAGAACCATACTTCTTGTGCACAATTCTTAAATTCAAATCCATATTCATCCTAAAGAAGAAAAAATCTACCTCTAAGGTCTATATTATGGTTTGAGGCTTGTACATGGATTTGACGCTAAAAAATACATATATTATAGGACAAATCTCTCATTTTTTACCCTAAACCATGTCATGGTCCATAAGAACCATTTACATTGTGCCAAATTAAAATCAAATTAATAATTTTCCCATGGGATTTAAACATTCCACTTGTGGGGCATGCACCATCGTTAAATGCTTCATTTTAATACCCTCACTTTTTACCCATTCTTAGACTAGTACTTTTTGTGCATAATCCTTAAATTCAAACCAATATTCATCCTATGGGAGAAAGATTATATTTATAAGGTCTACATTATATTTTAGGGTTGAACATAAATCCCCCACTTTTTGCCATAATTCATGTCATGGTCTATAATAACCATTCATGTTGAATGAAATACTTAACATCAAATTAATAATCCTCCCATGGAATAAAGATTATACTTATGGGGGTTGTACCATTGTTAAATACCTCGTTTTAATGCCCTTAGTTTTCACCCATGCTTTAACCACCAGAACCATACTTCTTGTGCACAATCCTTAAATTTAAACCCATATTCATCTAATAGTTAAAAACAAATAGATTATATGATAAATATATTATTTTTTTCATCCATAAGAACCAACCGTGTTGCACCAAATCCTTAAAATCAAATTAATAATCCTCCCATGGGATAAACATTCCACTTATGGAGCTTGTGTCATGGTTAAATGCCTCATTTCAATACCCTCAATTTTCACCCATGCTTGGACCAATCGAACCATACTTCTTGTGCACAATCTTTAAATTCAAGCCCATAGTTTTCCTACAGGAGAAAAATTCTTTGAAAGCCTATATTAGATTTTGAGGGTTTTGAATGGCTTTCAGCTAAAAACAAATAGATTATAGGGAAAATCTCTCATTTTCCCCCTAAATCATGTCATGATCCATAAAAACCATTTATGTTGCACCAAATCCTTAAAATAAAATTAATAATCCTCCCATGAGATAAAGATTCCCCTTATGGGGTTTGCACCATGATTAAATATATCATTTGAACACTCTCTAGTTTAATTTATGTAATATACTAGATAAAAATATACATGCGTTGTAATGATGCGATTAATTGAAAATCATCAAGTCATGATGGCTGATTTGTAATGATATTGTAATGTAAAATGTAAATAATCTTTGTAAATGTTCCTAGTGTACCCAAGGTTGAGGCGCAACTTGAGAATGGTGAACTACAACTCAAAGATAAGCTTAGTAAGTTATGTTTAAGTAATGCATTTATAGTGACCATGAGGTAATGTTACCACAGTAATCTTTGTTCCATGAAAAAATAAATAAAATGTCCACTAAAACAGTTCCTAAAGACTAATAAGAGGGGGATATCAATCTACAAAATGATAAAAGGAAAGGGGGTCCTAGGGAAGAGTACGATATTGAGTGATTGATAAATTTGTGACAATATATTAGGGCATGGGTGTAGCAGTCCCTCCCACCTCCTTGGATTTTTCCAAGTTGACGGGAGGTGTTTATTTTAACTAACCCAACCTCCATGGTCTCATTATGGAGATGGGGTTACAAAAAAATTTCTTTCCAAAGTTGGCATAATTAACTTTGGATAACACCATTGCATCCAACTCATCAAGAGCTTTCCAGTGATACAAATTTTATTTTAATATGACCTCTGGATCGAGAGATATGCCCCTTCAAAGCCTAATTAATCAGGTAGTGTCATGTGGCACCCATGTGGCCAATGGCTAAACCCTTCACAACATAAAGCCCTTACGTGATCTACCTAAATATATCAATGGCCTACATTAATTGTGGGCCCCCCTTGCCTCTCTGATATTTAACAAGGGGGAAGGGGATCTACAATTTGTCGCTTTTACGACTAAACCCCTCACAATTTCCCCTACCCTATCTTCTCCACATGGCAACTTATTTACATCGATGACCTATATT
This sequence comes from Pinus albicaulis, assembly GCA_034641835.2. Lineage (NCBI taxonomy): Eukaryota > Viridiplantae > Streptophyta > Pinopsida > Pinales > Pinaceae > Pinus > Pinus albicaulis. Next base: position 748,331,870 of record CM076582.1, on the reverse strand, counting down.
AATAATGGCCCCCCCTACCTTCCCAATAGAGAATGAGAGGGGGTTTTCTTATTTTTCATTTATGCTACTGTGGTCCCCACCATAGTCATGTACATGTCATATGTGGCTACCATCTATGTGACATTGATGCCACTTAATATCTACGTCACCCTTCTTTCCATGTATTATTTATGTCACGCTAACATCATGGCAAAAATCACCCTACCATGTGGCACCCTTTGATGGTGCCATGTGTCATCTAAAAATCAGCCTCTTTACCACCCTAAAAGGTCACTTCTATCAGCCATGTGTCATGTTGATAATGTACCACATCAACAATATGACCACATCAAATGATCCATGTCCCTCTGGAATCCTCACATGACACCCAAATAGCCTCATCAAGCCCTCGTGGTGCTTTCGAACTCAGCCTAGCCAGTGGGTCCCATTGGGCTTGGCCCCCTTGGCGCAATTCATCAATTTCCTCTGTTATCTGGTTTTAGGGGACATCTAGGTGTGCATGAATTTTTCACTGTGGAAAAATCTCCAAACCCCTAGACTCCTTAATGCAAACACATCAAGGTTTGTCACACACTTGTGCTTTCTTATGTTACTTCATGACACTCACCCCCGTATGTTCCACATTCCTAGATACAATTTCTTCTTACGAAATGATCTAGTCTCATACCAAGCCATCACCTAAATATCCATTCCCAAAATACATTTGAAATATATCCTACATGCATATAACCCCCCCCCCCCCCAATTTCATCCCCTTAGACGTAGAAATATTTGTCTACCGAGACAATTGAATTTTTTTTTCCTCGAAACGTACATTTCTACATTCCCTAGGACGTACATTTCTCCATCCCCTGAGACATACATTTTTCCGTATCCATCCCCCAAGACATAAAAGATAACATCAAGTAATAGAAACGTTCTCGTCCCATGACTTCCATCTACCACGGCTCTATCAACATGTGATGTGTTTATAATGAACATCGTAAAACATCGTCGAGGAGTCAAGCTCCATGGTGACATGTCCCTATCCACATAGACTTCAAACTAGGCCCATGTGGCATCAAAAATCCACTACCACGTGTCAAATAGATTCAACTGATTCAGCCTTAGAAAGTGTCCATACTAGCTACCATGTATCACCACGATGATAGTGCCACATTAATGTATCATCCACATCACTTTTCCACATGGACCAATCACTAAGGCCTTGAATATGAAATTCATGTGTAACTTCTTATCTAGTAACGGGAAATATTTACCATCGTGCCTCCTTGCACCTCCCGTCATTAGTTCCCATCTCCAAGTGACCAACATATTATACTTTCCACAGCCCATGCGGCGATAATTAACACTAAGCAAGGTCATTAAGCAGCGAATTGACCAAGTAATTAGTGGTAAATATCATAAGTTAATAAATTTATCCAACCCTTCGTAAATTTCCAAACTCCTTAATAAATCTAACAAGGCTTATTCAACATGAATTCAAGTTTATTACTCTGCAATGACTAGGCTTAGAAGTCTTAAGGATGTTGATGGCTTGTGAAGTCTTTCTCAGTATCGAGCAATGATCAACACCCATATCAAAGTCTTTCTCAGTATCGAGCAATGATCAACACCCATATCAAGACATAATGAAATATCCACTCCAACATAGTCATTCTAGACATTAACATAATGTTTCTAGGTCCACAACAACCCCCCATTTTTCTTCAAGAAATTAAAAAATTAGTGACCCTTAAAAAATTGTATTTTTTATATCACTAAAAAAACTGCATGAACTACCTAAGTAATAAAAAGAATTATTTTCCTTTTTAAATATGCTTTCAGGTTGGAGGGGTCAGATTTCGGTACTTGCACTAAAGCTTTTTTTATCTAGTCATCCTAATCTACCATCTTTCTGACCTCCCATCATCCCGATCTCCCGACCTCCCAAGTGTTCGAGTGAATTTATAGTTTTTATGCCTTTTTAGATTTTTATATATTCTCAATAAAATTTAGTACTCTTGTTACTTGGTACTCGACTACTTAGTACTCATTTAAGCATCAACTTAATAAATATTCTCGGACCTTTTTAGCACCCAACTACATACTTCACCATTGATATGATAGAGAGTTGGAGATTTATTGTTGAATTTATTGATCTTTAATGTTTTCACTTCACACTTTTATAGGTTACTAACTTTGTAATATTTTCGAAAAAAATCCTTTTTAGTCTTTGAAGAAGTCATTATTGTGTGATATTTTCAAAAAAAAAAATCTTTTTACTCTTTTAATAAACCATTATAGTGCAACAAATTGAGTTTTTACGGTCTAAATTCTCTTTTTATCTCTGTGCTCAATTTCTCAGTTTTTTGTGAAAGAGCTATGAGTTATTCCAGAGTTTGAGTTCTTCTAATTAGTATTAAATTGTGTTTTCTTTTGAATTCAACTCTTCATTTCTTGAAACTAATATACATTATCATTATTTCTTTGTTGTTACATGTGAAATAATGGGAAAGAAGGGAAAAACGCAATATTCAAGCCCTGCAGTTTAGAATATTAAAATGAATATGAAAGTGGCATAAATTCCAATGAATGAAGAAAGAAATATCAATTCATAATTTATCTCGGACACAACATACAAGACCCAGGATGCAGGCATTGTTATGATGGGAAGAAATCTATGAATATTTCTTTGAAAACAATGAATTGAAAATCCCTGAAAAATCATATGATAAGTATCCAAATAGTTGTGGAATATGAGGCAAGTAAAAGGACATAATTGCATAAAATTTCTATTAGGACATCCATGTTCCCTTACTATGAAATGGTAAGTTGGACTATCTCCCAATCCCATGTTCAAACTTTCTCCATTATTGATCATAAGAAAAAACTTATTGCTTCTTGTACACCTGAGGTTCTTAGATCTATTTATAAGATTAATCTTCATGAAATTATTCTTAATATAGAAATTTTGAATGATTTTCATAACAATGTGCTCAATAATAAGAATAAGGAGTATACCTTAATTATCAAGAAGTGGCTCCATGATCCTAAAGGGTCTAAAATCAAAACTAGAAAATATTATCCAAATGAAATTTTCAAAAACCCTCACATATTTGTAATCAAAATGCTCTCAATATTGTGCAGTGAATCAAATTCTAAATATTGCAAGGTAAAATGGGTTCCACTTATTTATGGAATCTTTAAATAATCAAAGAGGCTTAATTAGGTTGATATTTTTTCCCAAAACCTATCAGAAACAAATAATTTATCTCTAACTACCACTCCAAGTTTTGAACACGGTTTCTTTATGTCAACATATCTCATGGATATTGTTATTACATCAGTTCCTTTCCCATTGATTGAATGTAGTTACTCTCTAAGCCATCAACAAACTATTCAACATCTCTATCCCACTATGTGGGAAATAAGATACTAGAATCAATTTTATGATATATGTGACAATATTATGCTTTGTTTTCATAAGATCTTGTTTGTAAGAACTTCACCAAGTGTAAGAAAGGAATTTCAGTCTGCATTATATGAAATTAGAGACTAGTTCATTGAAGAGAATTTTTCTTACATCGGAATTTATGAAGTGAATTAGGCCCTCATGTCCAGCCACGATTAATTTTGGATAGATTATCAATTAGAGAGATTGCAAATCAAACTACTTTGAATAGAATTACCACATTCTTGCATAAAGTTCAAAAGAAACTATGGCCTAATTTTCCTATCGAAATTGGCTAGATGATATTGAGAGACAAAGGACATGTTGTGGTAGAAGAAAACAGTCTACAGGAAGTCTGTTTACATTCACTTCTTCATTACAAATATGATCCAAAGAATGCTATTGTTGATCATTTTAGCTTAAACAATTTTCTAAAAAAAAAATTTCATCAAAAACCACTTTTTTATTATGTCTTTATTAATTATGATAATCTTGATCAAGTTTCATCAAAGACTTGTTTTATGAGTATGGAGGAAAAGATCAAATCATCATAACTTTAGGGAGGAAACATATGACTATTACCTCAGGTAGAGAAGTGTAAATTATGGCACATCACTTGAAAAATTGAAACTTTTTGAAGGTATTGGCTTTTTCTTCCCAAATATTCCTTCAGATTTTTATTCTTAATCTACACAGGAAGAGAATATTGAGCCTTTAAATCCTTCAGAGCTACTTGTTCTTTCCATTCCAATAGATGAATATCATGTTCAATCATATCCATACATGATATATAAAGAAATCATCTAGGCAGAAGCATTAGAACTGTTGAGAATTTGGTAGGGAAGTGATTAATCCAAATTATCTTCTTGATAATTACTTGTGATCTTACTTTACTTACTTATGTATTCTCTTCTTAGATTATTACATCTTTCATCAAGTTAATTACCAAAAATACAAGAGACACAAATATAGGCTCTTTAAGCTAGGGCCAAAACCCCTCCCTCTTAGAGAGGAAAACACGCAAGTAATTCTTCTTATAGACTTTCAAATGACAAGTACCATTACCAAGACTTAGACCCTTGACCTATGTATGCCTCCAAGACCTTTTCACTACTTCTTTCTTTCCCTTTTAAGTTGATCCTTATTTTCTACACCAACCTGCACTGCACTAACACTAGAGAACTCGGTCTCTAAGTTTATATTTCTTGATCTAGTCTCGGTTACCCAAACACTTCTTCTCCGCTTATTCTTCTTTGTCCTTAGTACTCTAAACGAACATCTTAATTTTTGTTATAGTACATCTTTACACTTTGCGTAGTGATGCCTTTCCACAGATTTATGTATATATAGATATTGTAGACATATTCACTTGAGACCCTATCCTTCACTTCGCATATCCTTGAAGCCTTTTCTCTTGATATATATTGCCTTCCTTACGCATTGTAATTCAGGAAGGTAAATCATAGATTTACCTTCCTTATTTTCTCGCACTGCACTTCAGAGACAGAATTACCATAACCTTAGACTTTATATCATAGACTTCGCACCAAAATCAGGACCACAAACTTCGCATTAAATCTTAGTTCTCCATCCTCGCATTTCATCACTGTATGTGATCCAAAATCTTTTTTTTATACTGTCTGAAGATCACAGACTTGTCTATGCTTATCTTCTTCAGAATAATCTGCAAAACTTGAGCTCAAATGAACCTCAAATCCTTTAATATATATATAGTGCACTACTTATGTTTTAGGCCGACCCTACAATCTATTTGTAGGTCGACTTTACCATTGCTGATAGGCCGACTTGTAGGGATTATATTCCAACATTTAATGAGGTTTACTTGAGGGTTGTCTTGAGCCATTCCTTCACAGTTAAATGAAAATTTCTTGAGGCATATCCTTTTGACTAGACACTTCATATACATGACTCTTAAATTCATTTATAACCAGAATACAAATCCTAATAGACATCAAGAAGAAGTCTATTAACCTATAATAAAACCTTTCTCATGAAACCCATGAAGCAAGCATAAAAAAAATATGTTTTATTATCTTTGTCTTCTTCTTTACATAAATACATAATTACATAGTCAATATGAAGACTGATCCTAGTTACACTTTCAACACTCCCTCTTAACTAGGGAGGTATTCATATAGGTACATAGTCACTTTCAAACTAAATAATCTCATAATCATATTGGTAATCTCATCTGTATAGCATCATATCAACCAGCATTGTCCTAGTGCAAGGCCTTGACTAACAACCCCATCTCTAAACGAGACAGTGGGCTACAATGTTGGTGAGACACATGACTTATAGACACCATATTCATTTTCTCTCCAAGGCACATACTCCACCCAGGTATTCCCATAGTATGACCTTCTTGGAATATTATTTTCTTGGGTAGCCAACCCTCAAATAATATCGGTCCCCGATTACTCTTATCTTGAATTCCCTATAACATTATCAAAGAGTATCGAATTCCAGATGATTACCCAATCATCCATTTTGTCTTCTAGGTGAAGACCAGAATTATGTGCATATCTATTCTCTCCACATGGCCTGTACTGAGAATTATGGTTGTTAGTCTTGGTCTTGTGCATGACACATGTATTAGAGAATCATATTACGCCACTCCCTCTTAACTCAGGAAGGACATACTTCAAGTTTCTTCCAAGCAAGAAACTTACCACCAGTCTCCCCTCTTAACTAGGGACCTACAGTAGCAATGGTGATACACCCAGCTTCTCATGAATAATTCCTCCCCTTGATGTCATGGATTTAGATATTGAGGAATCTTCAACTTTTGGCTTCATAGGGAAAAAATCATCCATCACTTTCATCCATGAGTCATGTCATCCATCTGAAAGTGATTTATTAGTCCTTATAATCTGGTTCACCTTTATGCCATGTTTCTTTCCTTTGAACCATATCCCAAGGATCTTACATCCTTCCACATAATTGGCAACCCTACATAAACTCATCTAGATAAACATATACATAAGAAAATTTAAATCAAAAGTTACCTTCGTGATGATCTTTCACCATGACATCTTCCTGTAGGCATCAACATCCTCTATTCAGATTGACACATCTCCTAAATATATGCCTTGTCAAGGGTCTTCTTGTTTACCATACTTCTATTAGAGACCACATATCTTCCCAAGAGATCTCCTAGTCACATCTTCTTGGCTTCCATATGATAACTACCTCTTTATATGGTTGCACTCCATGATCTCTTCAGTTATTTCTACACACAACTTCATACCCAAGAACTTCCAGTATCTAGTTCCTTGTTTGTATACAAATACCTCATATTTCATATGAGGACATATTTAATTTCATCCATTAGTGGAAACTTGTGCACCGTAAGAGATCCTCCTTCATATATCATACTTCTAAAGATATAATTCCATTACCTGTAACCATATGACATGACTTCACAACATCCGGTGTCAGCATATAAATATATGTACCTCATACCTTTTCCCTTTGAGTCATCCTGTAGCAATTTTACTGGAATGAAGAAATTCATTCCCTTGACTTGCTTCATCAATATGTCATCATATCCTAATCCCAAAATTTTGTAACATATAATTCTCGATGAAACCTTTTTATTTCTTTCTAACCAGAGAATTCATAGAGAACTCCATTAGAAAATGTCAGCACCTGTTTCCATATTGATCATTGAATGATGACCCTTGATCTTGATTACTTTCTTCCATCAATTTTTTTTATTAGTGAGGTTTCCAGGAGTTTCTTCATCAAGTGCTCCTTCCATGCTTCTATCATGATTATATTAATATACATTGCTTCCTATTATTTTACAACCAACTGAAATCCCTTGAGGATAAAGATGATCATAGAGATATTTCAATTTCTTCTTTGTTAGATTTATTTGCATCAGGTTCTTCCCTTTTATCTGTGACATGGGCTTCTTCCCTTTTCCTCTTGTCCTTTCTAAATTTAGGACAATCTCATTTATAATTCCCAAAATCATTACATCCAAAACATTGTGCTTTGACCATATTTATTCTCTTATTTTGAGGACCAAATTTATCGAATCTTCCTTTCTTCCTGGACATGGCTGAAACTTGATTCCCTTTACTTGATCCTATATCATATTTTGGCTTTCAATCTCAATTATTCTATCTTACCTAGAACTTGGAATGGCATGTCTTCTTCTTTCCCATCTATTCTTGAAGTGAAACCTATCCATTCTTTCGGTAGAGCATTTTGTACCATAGTGAGTATTTCTCCATCAGACATTACTTCTCCCAAAATCTGTAGTTGATCTCGTATTGCAAAAATATCCATCATATATGGAATTATTCCTTCCTTTCTTGACCTTCTCATTTTGTATATTTTTTTGCCTTAGGGATATTATTTCCTCTGTAGAACCTTTTGAGAACAGTTCCACCAATTTATCATATATTTCTTTTGAGGATTCTAGCTTTGATACATAGGGAATGAGAGATTCCTTTATGGATTATATAAGAATCCTTCAGGCTATTGTGTCTCCCTTCATGTATTTTATATGTGCTATAATGTCTTATTTTGGAGGTTGAATTGTAGTTCCTTTGATGAAGTCCATAACTTCATTTTCAATTAGATTCAAAAAATTTGTCATTTTCTTCCATGTACTAAAGTTTCGTGACCCAACCAATTTTTTCTTCTCTATACAATAAGTCATTTTCACAGATTTATATAAGGTCATAGATACTTACTTGAGTAAGGTGAATTTATTCTTCCAGCTGCTTCCTTGATGATGATGAAGATGAAGTCAGGAATTTATTCTTAGATTTAATCTTCAATGTAGGTGATCTTGGATCCTTGATGACAAAGGATGTCTCCAAAAATATGATGTATCTTCCAACAATATCTTGCATATAAATCTTTGTTGGAAAAAATTATTTTCTTGAAGATTGGATCCTTTGAATGATATTGAAAGTCTTCTTGAAATGGCTTGAGAATATTTTTAGCAAACTGATTTGACTTTTCAATGCAAACATTTTACCTTGACTTTGATTCTTGCTTCCTTGAGTACCTCTTTGCTAAGTATCCCTTGTCTTTAGCACCTTAGCTCTGATTCCATGTTGAGAATTTGGTAGGGCGGTGATTAATCCAAATTACCTTCTTGATAATTACTTATGATCTTACTTCACTTACTTATGTATTTTCTTCTTAGCTTGTTACGTCTTTCATCAAGTCAATTACCAAAAACACAAGAAACACAAATATAGGCTCTTCAAGCCAGGGCCAAAACCTCTCCCTCTTGGAGAGGAAAAACTGCAAGGAATTCTTCTTATAGACTTTCAAATGACAAGTTACATGTCCAAGACTCAGAACCTTGACCTATGATGCCTCCAAGACCTTGTCAATGTTCCTTTCTTTCCCTTTTAAGTTGATACTTCTTTTCTGCACCAACCTACATTGTCCTGCACCAACACTAGAGAAATTGGTCTCTAAGTCTATATTTATTGATCTCGTTTCTTTTACCCAATCACTTCTTCTCTGCCTATTCTTATTTGTCATTAGTACCCTAAACGAAGATATTTCTTTTTTTTTTAGTACGTCTTTGCGCCTTGCATAGTGATTTCTTTCCACAGACTTCTTTATATACAAATATTGTAGAAAAGTCCAATTGAGAGCCTATCCTTCACTTCTCATATCCTTGAAGCCTCTTCTCTTAATATATATTACCTTTCCTTACGCACTATAATTTAGGAAGGTAAATCACCAATTTACCTTCCTTATTTTCTCGCACTGCACTTTGGAGACAGACTTACCATAACCCTTAGAATTTTTATCACAGACTTCGCACCAGAATCAAGACCATAGACTTCACATTAAATCTTAGTTCTTTATCCTCACATTTCATCACTGTATGTGATCCAAAATCTTCCTGTTATATTGTCTGAAGATCTCAGACTTGTCTACGCTTATCTTCTTCAGAATAATCCGCAAAACTTGAGCTCAAATGAACCGCAAATACTTTAATATATATATATATATATATATATATATATATATATATATATATATAGTGCACTACTTTTGTTTTTGGCCGACCCTACAATCTATTTGTAGGTCGAATTTACCACTGCTCATAGGCCGAATTGTAGGGCTTATATTCCAGCATTTAATGAGGTTGACCTAAGAGTTGTCTTGAGCCATTCCTTTAGAGTTAAATGACAAGGTCTTGAGGCATATCCTTTTGACTAGACACATCATATACATGACTCTTATATTCCTTTATAACTAGAAGAAAAATCCTAATAGACATCAAGAAGAAGTCTATTGACCTATAATAAAACCTTTCTCATGAAACCCATGAAGAAAGCATAACAAAAATACATTTTATTATATTTTTCTTCTTCTTTACATAAATACATAATTACATAGTTAATATGAATATTGGTCCTAGTTACACTTTTCAACAAGAACATTCTCAAGGTACAAAGAAAACAATATTTCAGGAATAGGGCATCTCTCTTTAAGATAAAATTCAATAATAGATATTGAATATCCTGATCAAATAAATAAGCATGAGGATCATATGGAAATTGATTCTTCTGAGTGAGAGAAAGTTAAAGAGTCAATTGAGGCTCAAAAAAGTATTCAAATGATTGTTAAGAAAATATTAAGAATATTCAAGAAAATCCATTGCCACAAACTCTAGAAGTTCAAGATGTTTCTCCACAAATAATTCCAGAATCCATGACAACTTCTCAAGGCATAGAAGAGGAGCCATTTCAAGATATTTTACCACTCCAAGTTAAGCGATATAGGTTATGATATATGTTTCTCCAAAGGTATCAATGACCCCCATTTAAACTAATATTCCTTTTTCTTCTTTAATTTTCAAATCAATTTCTAGAGTAGTGCTAGTTACTAAATCTATGCCATCTTCAAGTGAATATTATTATAATTCCTAAAAAAAATCAATAGTTAAGAGATCCGGAAAAAGGAAGTATGATTCTATTGAAATGGTCTCAGAATTAAGATGACGGGCTATAGGGGATTCTAAAGATGAAGCAAAAGAATCAACATCGACATTAGGGGATTTTGTAACGTATACTCAAAACACAGTCATGGAATTATTTAAAAAATTTGATAAAATACAAACATGGTTAAAAATTGGAGGCAAAGCTGGAAATAACAGATTATTTGGTGAACAATAACGATAAGCTCATGCCTCAACTCTTAAAGAAGTATTCGCTCTAGTAATACAACAAATGGAGGAAAAACATGGTGTGGAGAAATGAGATTTAGAGAAACAATGGCAAGTAAGGTTAACAGAGTTAGATAATACACATTCCTATAAGATTAAGTCTTTGAAGCAATTTTAGAGTGATGAAATTAGAAATATTAAAGAGGAATCAAATGTCAATCTGCAAGCAAATTCCACGACATATGAAGAATAGATCAAATCCCGGCAACAACAATTAAAACAAATCCAAGAATTGGAATCCCTTACTGATAATATGTATTCATTAACCAAATATGACAAGATAATAAGTAATAGATTTGGCACGATTTTTTATTGGGAGAGATAATTTTATCTCAAAAGCAATGAAAAATTATCTAAAAATGATAAAAACCTCATGAGGGTTTCATTAGATGAAAGGGATTCTAATTGTACAGTAATTAAGGAATGGATCGACCAATCCATTAAACTTTTGTGATGTTGTATGGGACATTGGGCTATATATTACAAATGAATTTAACATGCCTCGACCTCAAGCTCTTAGAAAAGCACTACCGAGAGTAATCAATCAACTTACAATAGAAGAAAAGAGGACAACTAATGAATAGATAATTAGGGAAGTGATTGTTTGGGATACATATAATATACAACTATTCTTTCAGTTTCCCTATGAAAAACTGAAATTAATTTCAAAAAATTTCATCGAATTATAATGGTAAGAAAAGGTACATCGAAATTCTTATGTCTAGATGTCAGGTTTTCCTCGAAAATTCCATGCCTATCTATCTTCACAAATATATGAGAATTTTTCATAATGGTCCCAATACAGTAAGGAGAATGCTCCAAAAATTCTATCAAATGACTTGGCGCAAATAACAAGGTGAAAGCATGAATTTGGGTTAGATTTTTTGGCGAAAGAGGGTGTGTTTGGGTGGAAAAAACAATGGTTCGATCCTCCCATGAAATAAAGATTCCCCTGAAATCATACAACTGACTCAATATGTTAAATATTATTAAAATAAAATTGATAATCCTCCCATGAAATAAAGATTCCCCTTATGGGGTTTGCACCATGATTAAAGATCTCATTTTATCACTCTCAATTTTAATCCATGTAATATATTAGATAAAAAAAATTATGCATTGTAATGATGTGATTAATTGATAATCAACAAGCCATGATGGTTGATTTGTAATGATCTTGTAATGTGAAATGTGAATAATCTTTGTAAACGTTCCAAGTGTAAACCCAAGGTTGAGGCGCAGTTAGAGAATATTGGATTACAACTCAAAGATAAGCTTAGTAACTTATGTTTAAGTAATATATTTCTAGTCACTATGAGGTAATGTTACCATAGTAATTTTTGTTCCATGAAAGTAAATAAATTGTGCACTGAAGAAATTTCTAAAGACTAATAAGAGGGGGATATGAGTCTACAAAATGAGAAAAGGAGAGGGGGTCCTAGGTGAAAGCATGGAGCTAGGTTACACTTTTTGGTGAAAGAGGTCGTATTTGGGTGGAAAAAACAATGGCTCAATCAAGCCTTTTTTAAGCACTGGATCAAACTCCTTGGGCGCTAAAAAGGTAGCTTGATCGAGGGTTAAAAAATGAGCCCCCTTTTTTTACAAATACTGCTCTCGCAATCTGCATGCCCCATTTGCACAGACCACGGGTAAACTAAGAGCTCGACCGAGAGTGTCACAGTAGCTTGACCAAGAGTGTGACAGTAGCTCGACTGAGAGTATGACAGTAGCTCGACCGAGAGTATTGGAGCTCGATCGAGCAATTGGAGCATGGAGTGTTCAAATCAAACTTGCCAACCACTCTGCCAACGTCCCAAAGGCTCAAACGAAGATAGGTATTCTATCTTTTGTCTTTCTTATTTATTTATTTATTTGCAAAATTAAACAAATTAATTTAAAAAAAAATACAAAAACCACAAAAAAACCCCTTCAAAAGAACTTAGAAAATCATAAAACCAACCAAGAAAATAATAAAAAAAGACTCTTCAAAACAACTTAGAAAACCACAAAACCAACTAAGACAACAATTTGAAACCACCAAAAACAACCTAGACAACAGTTTGAAACCACAAAAAAAAACTATAATTTAGGTTTTAAATTTGTTTCTTACTTGCAATGTTTTGTTTATTAAATGCATATTTTCTGATTTTGAATGGTAAGAACATTTCTTTCTAATTATTTAGGTTTTAAAGTTTTTCTTGAGGAATATTGTGAAATAAATTTTCAATTTTTTTATTTTTATTTTTTGTTATTTAAAATGCATTTTAAATTTCTAGCAAATTTGACCGAAAATACACCCCAAAAAACTCCAAAACAGAAACAGAAAACAACGAAACTATAACCAATAAATAAGTAAATTAGGAGCTTAAGATTGACATGATGAATATGATTGCTCATAATAAATTTCTATTTATAAAATAAGAAATTTTATTTTATTTTATTATTTTAAGTTTTATTTTAAATATTTTTTTAATAATAAATATAATAGGATTCTAGTTTAAAAATTATATATATATATATATATATATATATATATATATATATATATATATATATATATATAACCACATAACTATATAATTATATATATTTAACTAAATTATAAATTAGTTATAACCTCACATAGCTATAATATCTATATATATTATTTATATTTAGTTCATAACATAAAGTTATTTAACATAAGACACACATATATAACATAGCAACATAGCATGTATTATAATTATAATTATTTCATAACTATGTAATTATATAATTAATTAAATATAACTATATATATTTAACTAGATTATAAAATTCTAACATATCACATAGCTCGATATATTATAATTCTATATATATTTGTTTATAACATAACATAACATAAAATTTTCTATACTATATAACATAACATAATTTTTTATTTAACATAGCATGTAGATGTGTATTGCATGGCATAATTATATAACTAAATATATAATTAACTATTATAATTATAATTATATATATTTGACATAACATATATAACACATATAAATAATAATCTAACATAGTGTAACATGTATTATACATAACTATAATGTAATATAACTATAACATTTAAAATAGCATAATTATTATCCATGTGGCCAGGAGTATTAAGTAAGTCAAATATTTTAGAAGTAACCAAGGTAAAACTTAAGAAGCTTTTATATTTGTTTTCTTGAATTATTTAATTCCTATTTCTCTTTACTATTATTGGTTATTCATATCCTTTTTTTCACAAGAGAAAAAACACCTTCTAAATACATGAATGCCAATCTTATCTTGTGATCGCGTCAGACCTATACTGTCCCATGTTACTTCAATGCAATAGTAATTGAATTAATGCTACTCGTATGCCTGAGGCTCGCTACAAACTGAATAAATCACCTCAGGACTGGTAAATTAACTACTTAAATCACCTTTTCAAAGTGGGAAATTCAAGAGTGGGGAGGTGGCCTGAACTTGCCCTCCTACGATAGAAGCAATAGCCGAAGGTTCGACGATTGCATCTAATAATCTGATTCTATGGCATCTTGTGATAGGTAGCTGTCGTATTCAAAATCTAGATATGAAAGCTCATACTTTTTGAAAACATATTATATCAATCTAAATATGAAAGCTCAAATTTTTTGAAAAAATATTTGATATAATATGTAGAGTCTAAATATGAAAGCTCAATTTTTTTGAAAAATTGAGCTTTCATATTTAGACTCTACATATTATAGTGTATGCATAATATTTAAATAAAATAATATTAAATTATTTTTATATTTTATATTCTAATTATTAAAACATATATTTAAAAATAATAAAATTTAAATTTTTTTACACAAATATTATAGATATAATAAACATTATAACATTAAAAAATAATTAATTGAAATGCATTAATTTGATTATTTTATTATGTAAGCAACGTTTTTAGAAATGAGACATCATTTGTAACTTTTTCTTGGATCAAGAAATAAGTGAAAATCTGAAAATGAAAACATTTCAGTTTTCCATGACAGATTGACTAAACTAAAATATCATAATTATTTCTCATTTTAAATGTCTATTTTTATCTATTTTTATTTTTTTTTATAAGTATTCATAAAGTATTTATATTTCATATATATATATATATATATATTTTTAGGAAATATAATTCAAAAATAAAATATACAAATTTAGCAATTCAAATTTATTAATGTATTTCATTTTTAGACTAAATTTTAAACAAAATTATCCTTAAAAATATAACATTTCAAAGATTATTTTATATTATTTTATCATCTAAAACAAATTATATAGGCAAACTATATATTACAAATAGTTATTTATAAATAATACATTGTATTATTTTCTTACTTTTTTAAATTTAAAATGCAATCTTTTCAAACAAGTAGTGAATCCATCAAACAAGTCATTAATCAATCAAATTTCTTTCAAAATTTGTGCAACTATTATTTTATATTTGAAATTATAATTTTATATACAATGTTGTTTCAATCCATACCACAAAAATACATTTTAGAACTATAATTACGAATGATAGTAACTAATTATTTTAATATATAACAATTGTGATCACATAGTTTCACTATTTTTTTTACTAAGTGGCAGGGACAAGCTACTATGTAGCATTTGTTTATAACACACACACACACACACACATATAGATATATATATTCTTGTTTCAACAATTAATCATTGATAGATACATTAAATCCATCATGAAAAGTGCATTTGGTATAGTGAATAAAAGCATTTAGACTCTTTTCTAATTTGTACCATTTTCTTTCATTATGTATTGTGTTGTACAAGAAACATTGTCTTCATGTGCTTGCACCTAGTACATATCATGTGTCAGAGTCAAACATTAAGAACTTAAAGTCTATTGTAGTATTTGGTTGGCATGAAATTTTAATACTTTTATAAATAGGTTTATTTCAATTTTTTACATAAAAAAGTGTTAGGGTAGATTGTATCACTTCTTTCGATTGTGTTTACATGGAACTCAATACTTTGGTTGATAAATTATCAAAAAATGGACTTTAAAGTTTAGGACTTCAGGCTAAATTATTCTGCTTGAGTTTAAAAATGGTTTTTTTGTCAACAAATTTTTTCTTGGATTAGTTTATATGTATTATATGTATTATATGTAGTATGTTGAGACATCCCATATATGCGCCCTAACTGCAAGCCATTGCAGTGTGAGAAGTTCAGTTATATGTGGTCGGGTTTGTGATAGATCACACAGCCCACCGACAGTTCGTGTTACCCACATAGATCATGCGTTTGATGCCAGTCGGAGTTTTAGAGACAATTTTTCTCTATGTTTATGACCATGCTACATCTGGTGGACCTTCTTCTCCTATTTCAGGTACACCTCCTGCATTTTTAAATCCTCTTTAAACTTTATGTGTTTATGTCCTAAAATTGTCTTTAATTTTTAAATTGTCTTCAACTAATGTGTTTGAATTTCATGTATATGCTATTATGCTTCTATTTTATTAATTAAATATGTTAAAATATGTGTATGATTTATAGGCCCTCGACATGTTGAAGTTGAGGATCGGAGTGCAGCATCGATCCCTTTGTGGGATGATGATACAACTCATATCACATTATAGGATGTTACGACCCATCATACATAGATCACAACAAAGATAAATAAGATCCCTTCTAATTCACCAAATCATCTTACATTGTCTTTGATGTTGGATAGCATCAATATGTATATCGAGATATACCAGAGGTCGGGCCCACATAGCCACATATTACAATCCTTACACGGGATCAGGAGGCATGAGGTTAGAGGCCCAGATACTTGGGAGGTGGTGAAAGAGGTTGTGAAAAATTCGAAACCTAAGTTACAGAAACCCTACTGCAGTTTTTTTATTTACTTCTCCTATTTGTTTTGTTAAATTAATAAATTATTTTTCTGAATTATTCAACAAAAATATCAAAGTAAACACTACTACAGACTACACATATATATAGGTCATTTTCTGAAGCATAACACACATATGACAAAGGAAAGTATTTTTTGGACAATGTCCCCGAAAAAACACAATGCAGGAAAATCGATGCAACATCTCTTAGAGGGTTTGTTTATTAAGCAGATTATACGAATACAATCAAGGGCACTAGAAGTGGTTTTCCCAATAGATAAATCAAAGAAAATTTACCTCTATCACTCTAAGATAGAAAATATGGTCGATTCAACTAAGGCTTCACACCTTTTGAATAATGTTAAATACAAGCCCTTTATGGCCCACTGGAAATCCCAGCGCTGCCTCTCTCAGCACTACGTCAGCCTTGCGTAGCTGCTAGAGCCTCTACGCAACACACGTTGCTCCTGCATCACCCCTCTAGGCTTAGCATTGCCTCTACATCACCCTGAAGGGCTTGCGTCAGCCTCTGCGCTACCTCTGTGTGAGCCTAGTTGGGTTGCGTTCCTCCTGTTGGGTCTTTGCATTGCCTAGTATAGATTTGCCTCTCTACCTATGTATTCTTGGCCTCAAATCTAAATATCCCTCGCTGATATGCCCCTCACCAGCACTGCAAGCTCACTCAAAAATTCTGAGCAAACCGCGCCCCAGCATTTCGACTTAGCTCAAGTGTTATTGCTCTGTGTGTATCCTCCAACTGACCCCAAGACTTCCTTTAATACTTTTCTCGTTGAAAAATCAACAGTCGTGATCTAATCTCTAATCAATGGCTAATATTAGAAAAGACTTGATCCACGTCACTTAAAACATTATCACCCACATGTTTAAATTAATTCCCTTTAATTATTTAATTTCCTTAAGTTAGACTTAGGGTCTCGATTAAAATAATTAATTTTTGGAATAACTTAGGTTCAGGGTGGAATTTCTCCAAACGATTTCTGGGTCTTGGAAATTTCATGTGTTATAGCCCCTCCACAAAGCTTCAGGGCTATAGCACATCTAATGCTACCCAAAATCTGAAAACTCCCTCTTAGCGAGGAATGTGCTCTAGTAATACTTCACCCTGACCCATGGCATCGGTCCCCTACGCTGGTGATGCTTGGCCTGCTGCCCTTCATCCACTGCGTTGTTTCTTTCTGTACTGTTTCCCATGAATCTTCCATAGTCACTTCCTCATATGTACTGTAGCTTCCTCTCAAATGTTGTATCATTCTTCCTATAGCACTACCACTGCTAACTGTTGCACTGCAACTCAGTTGTTGTGAAGTAAGCAACTAAAGGACCTCGCTCAAAACATTGACAGACAATTCATTTTGGCTGCATCTCAATACTGAAGCACCATCTGCTGCTACTCTACATTGACCCTCTAAATCTTTGCGTTGTCTATTTCTCTGCACTACGTAAGCATTGTCGTTGCACTATTTCTTCCACGTTGCTACTGCCTCTCCTCTGTGTTGCTCCATGGTTTAGCTTCCCAGAATTGCCATAGTACCTCAACAATCCTCTGCACCAACTAACTCCAGTAATCTTGCTATTGTCTTTAAGGGCTCTCACAGGTCATATTTGATCCAAGAGTTTGGGCACCTCAAGGATCCTGCCCTTGGATCTGCAGTTCAAGAGAACTATAGATAAATGTCCCCCCTACACATACATACAGATCATTTACTAAAGCATAACACACATATGACAAAGGACACAATATTTTTTGGACAATGTCCTCGGAAAAACCCAATGCGGGAAAATCGGTGCAACAACTCTTAGATGGTTTGTTTATTAAGTAGAATATCTTAATACAATCAAGGGCACTAGCAGTGGTTTTCTCAACAGATAAATCATATAAAATGTACCTCTATCACTCAGAGATATACAATATGGTTGATTCAGCTAAGGCTTCACATGTTCTGAATAATTTTGAATAAGAGCCCTTTCTGGCCCACTGAAAATCCCAGCGCTGCCTCTTCCGGCACTGTGTCAGCTCTGTGTGGCTGCTAGAGCCTCTGCGCAACACAGGCTTCTCTTGCATCGCCCCTCTAGGCTCAGCGCTGCCTCTGTGTCACCCTGAAGGACCTACGTCAGCCTTTGCGTTGCCTCTGCATGAGCTTGGTTGGGCTACGTCCCTCCTGTTGAGTCTCTACACTTCCTTGTACAAATCTGTCACTCTGGCTATTTATTCTCGGCCTCGGATCTGAATATCCCTCGTCGACCTTCCCCTCGCTAGCATTGCAAGCTTACTTGAAAATTCTCGAAAAAACATGCCCCAGAATTTCGACTTTGCTCAAGTGCTACCGCTCTCTGTGTATCCTCCAAATGGCCCCACGCCTTCCTTTAATAATTTTCTCATTGAAAAATAAACGGACGTGACATAATCTCTAATCAACAGCTAAGAATAGAAAATACTTGATCCACGTCACTTAAAACATTCTCACCCACATGTTTAAATTAATTCCCTTTAATTATTTAATTTCCATAATTTATACTTAGGGTCTCCATTAAAATAATTAATTTTTGGAATAACTTAGGTTCCGGGTGGAATTTCTCCGAACTGATTTCTGGGTCTTTGAGATCTCATGTGTTCTAGCCCCTCCAAAAATTTTCGGAGCTAAAGCACATTCAATGCCACCCAAAATCTCAACAGAGGCCACCAAAGACATTGATCTTTGTGGGGAGTTGTTCAACATCCCTCCGTATCACCCTACTAGACATAGAAGTCTGATTCCACTTTTATATTTTAGGAATGTTGATGCAACCCCTTTTGTATATGATAGATTCATTAGAGCTTGAGGCCAGTTCCCCCACCATGACCAGGCCGTCATTTATTTTTCCAAGTATTTATATACAAATTTCATGTTACATATGAGGTTGGACTACATAGATACCAGATCTCATTATTATGGACCCATCTTCAAACATACCTATGAGTGCAAGGGGCCACATAGAAGCCTCATAGATCTGGTCTTTTATTCCTCAATATAACTTCAAAAATTCGACCTTTTAGGCCTAAATTCCACTGTAGAGAAGCTTCAAAAATTCAACATTTATTTTAGATAGCTAGGATTTGAGAGGTAAACTTGAAAAATATTGTTTTTCCAACTAATAGAGATCTTCCAACTTCCATTTCATCACTGACATTAGCTCTGATGCCATGCTAAGAAATCCATTAGGGCAGCAACATAAGGTTTTCTTAAATTGATTTATCTTATTATGACATTATCTTGTAATATTTACTTATTATTATTTTTCAAATTATCTTGCTCTTATCATTAAGACTAATTCCAATATATGAAGATCACAAACAAAATAGAACCCAAATGTAGGCATTCGACCAAGGAAAAAACCCCTAACAATGGGAAAACCCAGTCAAACTCTTCAATAGTAGACTTAAATCAAATTGAGATAGCTAAGACCTATTTTAACCAAAACAAATATTATCCTCCATCCACCAAATTAACCTTTCATCTTAACAGGTCAAACTTTTGTGAAAACCTTCAAAGTTCAACTTTAATGAGTTCTTCAACATCTTGGTTTCTTCTGCAATCCCGAAGCTCAAATTTCTAACTTCGGCCCTGCAATTTTATTAGTTCCTTACACATGTGACAAAATGTAATCCACTTAAAACTTCCTTTTCTTACTTGCTTCGAATTCCTTCTTTTTGTTATAGAATAGTCCCTTTCTCATGTGATTCACACTTCTTTTTCCTTCAAGTTGCAGATCAAAATATGTCATGTAGGTGAGATGCTTGATAGATTGAATATATAATTCATATATAGTGGTTTGATGCTCTAATATGAGGTAGACTTGATAGCTAAATTGAGGTCAACTTTAAGGATTAGGAAATCGACTTGGTGGAGGAGGAGAATTTACATTAAAGTAATTTTTCTTTCTTAACAAAAAGATCCCAAGAAGGGTCTATAGTGTAATAATAATGAAAATGACTCAAAATATAATCCTAGAATCCTACAATGGAGGCTTTGACCTATTGACCAATGAACCAAGCATGAAACCCATGCTTTGATAGGTCAAATTAATTTTAAAATAAAAATTCTTTTTCTTTCTTTTGAGAAATGAAATTATGAAGACTGACACTAGTTACATTCTTCAACGGATCCTAGGGAAGAGTATGATCTTGAGTGATTGAGAAATTTGTGACAAGATGTTGGGGCATGGGTGTAACGGTTCCTCCTACCCCATTGGAATTTTCCAAGATGATGGGAGGTGTTACTTTTAATTAACCCAACCTCCATGGTCTCATTATGGAAATTGGGTTACAAAAAAATTCTTTCCAAAGTTGGAAGAATTAAATTTGGATAAAACCATTACATTCAACTCATCAAGAACTTTCCAATGCTATAATTTTTATCTCAATATGACCTTTGGTTTGAAAGATATCCCCCTTCAAATTCTAACAAATCACGCAGTGCCATGTGGCTCCCACATGATCAATGGTTAAACCCTTCGTAGCTTGAAGCCCTTACATGACTGACATGAATAGATCAATGGCCTACATTAATTGCAGTTCCCCCTTGCCTCTCTGATAGATCACAAGGGGGGAGGGAGTCAATAATTTGTCGCTTACGCGACTAAACCCCTCGTAGTTTCCCCTACCCTATATTCTCCATATGGCCACCTATTTACATTGATGACCTATGTTAATAATGAGGACCCCTAACTTCCCAAGATATTAGGATATGGGGTTTTTTATTTGTTGGTTATGAAACCATGTTCCCAACCACACTCATGTATAGGTCATACATGGCATCACCTTAGCATCTAGGTGGTGCCCATGTCACTTAATTTCCATGTCACCCTTCCATCCATGTCTTGTTTATCTCACACTAACGCTATGGTGACATCACCCTACCATGTGGCATTCTTTTATGGTGTTATAGGTCAATTTTGGCATCATCCCCCAAAACCTAGTCAAACTGGGCATCATCCCCCAGGACCAATGAATCGAGTCTATCATCCCCTTTAATTCAGTTGCTATATGCCCTAAGTGAAGACATTCCTTTCATGGTTTCAATTGTGAGATTTCCAAGGTTTGAAGTATATATTATATGAACCACTGACTCACCAACTCTCCTCTGCAAGGGAATAACTACGTTGCAGTGCAAATACCTCCATTCAAGGGTGCATTGCAGTGCACTTCCTGACACTCAAGGGTGTGTTGGTCACCTGGGAGAAAAATCATCATTTTTCCGGGAATATCCACATGGCTAGTGCCTTCTAAAAGAGTCCATAGGTGTGATACTTCGAATACAAGTGTTCATCCACCACCTATGAACTTGGAAACATGTATTACCTATTATTAGAAATCCATTCAATCAGAAACTACCTTTAGTTTCCCTATAAATTGAGCACTCATCCAAGTGCTAGGGAGGTAGGATTTTCTGCAAAGTTATGTTGTTGTATTCTCATTTGATAAGAGATTGAAAGTATTGATATGCTGATGAGATGATGTTGGATGTGATGAGACTGCAATGAAGTTGGAGCAGGTTGATGACAAATCGATCTATTGGTTGTAATCTTCTCCTCCTACTTTCTTAATAAAGATATATGTTCATTTTCTCATACATACGTCTATATATTGTGAAATGTATTCTTGATTATGTAGGTATTATCAAATATAATCGATTTGATTTGATTAAGATAAATAGATACTTGTATATTTGTATTTTTTTTTTTTTGTTCTCTGTCTTTGATTGCAGGAATCGATCTAGCGGCTTGAGTTGGATTGAGAGCGATGACAACAGCGAAAGAAGGAGAAGAAGAGTGAAAGTATTACAAGTAGGATTTTTTCCTTTTCTGTATATCTATTTGTCTTAGAGAAAATAGTAGTTGTCTTTCTTCTGTTGTTCTGAGTGAAGGAACACCACACTTAGGGAATTTATTTTATGTGTAGATTAAAATTCTGAATAACAAATTGGTGACTCTGTTGGGGACAAAGCCCATCATTCCTAGTGTTTCAGCCTCTATTTACCATCATTAGTAGCATCTACTTTCTTTTATCAGTCATTTGAATGAACAAATTGCATTAGAAGTGTGTTTAGCTACTTGTTTTTAAAGCCTAGCTGCACCCAACACACTATTGGTCAGGGTACAGTGCACTGCAGTGCACTGTGTTCCATTCAGGGGTGCTCTGCAACGCACTGTCTCCCCTTAGAGGTGGCATTGCAACCAAATTCCATTCAAATTTGTATTTTCTTTCAGTTTCAGCCAATTGTCTGTTGTATTCTCAAATTTTTTATTTCTCTTAGAGACCAGTAAAATTCCCCGTTCTTCCTCCTTTGAAAAGTAGTTTGTTCAATGTTTCATTAGTTGTTTTCTTTATCATTGGAAAATCAAATTCAAAGTAGTTAATTTTTTCATTCGACCAATTATGTTTTTGAAAATGATTTTTTTTTTCGTTCCTCATTTCCTGTAGGAAAATTGTAGCCCCATTCTTTATTTTCCTAAGATAAATTGTTGTTTCATTCCTCGTTTCTCAAAATAAAACATATGTTTGGTTGATTTGTGCATTTAGTTTCCTTTCTCTCATTCATATTAAATGGAACTGAAAAGAAAAACATGCATGTGCATCTAGAGAATTGTTTGTGTCGCATAGGAACAAGTTAAGTAAATCTGCATTTATTTTGTGCTCTTTGCTGTATGCTCAAAATCTGATTGCTCTTTCCCCTTGGTAGCTAGGATTTTCATTGAAAAATATTGCTTGAAAATTTTTCTTCTCATTTCATTTTCAAATTTAGGAATTTCCCATTACATCAAGCGGTGAACCTCAAAGACAAAATTTTAAACAATATCAACATAAAATTTACATCAATCAACCTAAGAAATCATTGTAACATTAACGATAACATTTAGAAGGTCTAGGGTAGAGATGTGTTCCGACATCGTTAAACATAGCATTTATTGCTAACTTGTCTTTGATACATTCCGAGTGTGAAACCCCACTCCATGTACGTAAGTATATTAAAGCTCATCCATGTACCTTCGGGTATATAGGGTGGCGTTCTAGTATGAAAATTATAAGGGGGTGGTCTCACTGTGCGGTTTCACATTAGACAGCTCTAATACGGATTTGGGCCTCCACGTACCTTCGGGTATATTTAGAAGGACAACTTTAGGTTTCTTACCATCCATAGGTAACCGAATCGGCCGCATTGTAACTTGTGATACACCGAACAGAGCATTCGGGGAGATTTCCTGCCCGTACTTCTTGGTTCTCCAAGAGGTATTCTGCAATTCACAATTACTTGGTAAACCTTTTTCCTAGAATCACCCTTTTATTTTGTTTATTTGTTTTTGTAATAAAATCAATCATTCATCATGTAATAAGAACATCCCTTTCCCCATATTTTGCGTAGAATAGCACTTAAACCACCTTTACCACCGGAAGCCATTTCTGGTCGGCGAAGGTGACATCGTTCTACCGAAACCAGTACCATCATTACCTCTGGTGCGTCATCTTCACCACACATACTAGAGTTGTCTCAAGTCGTTTCTACAGATTCTAGTTTATCCACTATCGTCGAAACAGAGTCCTCATAGCTACCTGTTGCGAACATGATCCATCAAATCAGTGAGACCATACCTCCCAAACCCGATGTTGTTCAGCTGGAATTTGATCCAGATCCTTTTTTTCTTTTACCAGAACATCTAGATCCTGAAGTCGAACAACTGAAAGTTGTTCTTGCATTGGTCGCTCCACAATCGTTCGTAGCCATTGAGTCTCCCATATCGCGCAGTCAACCACTTGAAATATATCTTGGGCTTAACGGAAAAATCCTTCCACCTGGTTTGATCTCAATTGAGGAATAACCTAAAAAAGAAACACACCCTTCAACTCCAACCCATTTTGGACCAGGGCTTTATCTTTAAGAGACTATTCCTCGGTTGAATTACACTGCTTCTTTTGATCCTGTTTCATTTCGAGTTCTTGTAGATCCTATATGGTATACACTAGGTCGTATGAACATATCTGAGTCAACATCTCCAGTTGTACCTTTTGTTACAGTTGCGACATCATCTACTATTTCTACTCCATCGAAGTTCACTGCATCACCAGAATCACATCTATATGGTGGTCCTTTCATCCCACCGAGTTACCAATCATTATCTGGAACCTACTCTGGTGAATCCTCACATCCATGGAATTCACCCATGTCATCTTCTGTTATTCTATCTGGTACATCTCTAATGAGAATTTAATGGCTTGATCCTTTATACACATCTTCAGTGCAACATCAAGTTGGTCCATCTAGGTACATTCCATCCAGTACAATCTCAACTTGACTCCCACCATTTGGAGAATAATATATTCCATATTATTATACTCATCATGATGGGGGGGAACATATGGTCACTTATTTTGACAATACTCTATCTTTTTATGGTCACCCAAATGTTGGAATGACTATTTTTCAGTGGCAGCCTATCGTGCCCGTTCAACCTCAAATGGTTGTGCATTCATATGAATCAGTTCAACCTGTTGCACCCACATCTACTCCACTTGTTAATACTTCTTTACCCCTGTTACAGGCTCAAATTTTTGTACCTCAACCATCTCAGGTAGGTCCTTCAACCCATTACCCTCAAATTTTGGGCCCTCAGACTTCAACTCCTTCGACTGGTTTACAACAACCACCTATATCCGAAATTTTTCATTCACAAGATGGATTACCCTTTTATGGGATGTCACAGGCACAACCAGGACTTACCTATTCACAACAGGGTCCAAGCTATTCTAGTTTGGGCTATAATATTGGTGGGCAATCACCTTGGCAGCCACAACTGCAAATGCCACAAAAATCATTCCAACAACACGTAGCTTACCCAGGTTTTTGTCAACAGAATCCTCAAGATTTTGGTCATCAAAACAACCCTTATCTGGGTTACCAACAACAAATGTCGCATGTTGGTGCTCAAAGGCCTGTTTCCCAGGAAATTCCATCATATATTAGTTATGCTCAACCTGACTTGAATCGATAGTTGCCCTTTGTCGCAACTTTAGAATTACCTGATTTAAACCGACTTACCAATGATCCAATCATCTATTCTCCTTGGTGGTTGGTGATACCACATAAATTACCCTCTGAAATTCCTAAATTCAATGGAAACCCTAGAGAAGACTCGTCAACACATGTTATGACTTATCATTTGTGGTTCTCACCCAACTCCATAAATGATGACTATGTTCGCTTACGTCTTTTCCAGCGTACGCTCACTGGTCCGACCACGAAGTGGTACATTGAACTACCACGAGCTTCATTTGATAATTTCATTGCCTTAGCTTCTACCTTTTTTACCCACTTTTAGTTACCCATATGATATGAAAGCGGAACGAAACTGCTCACCTATTTCAAATAGACTAATGCTACTCACATTTCTGATCATATTCATGAGTGGCGTCATTGTCATAGAATGGTCATAACATTTGTTCCTGATCAGCTCCTTCCTAAGTGGTTTATTAAGTCCTTGTTTCCATATATCACCAAGGATGTAGCCAAAGGTGGCGTCGTCACTGAAGATTAGTTCATTGCTCATGCCTAATACTTAGATTTGATTTATACTTAGTCTGGCATGCTCTACGAGAAAATTCCAAATGCGCCACAATCTAATTTTACTGCTCCTCCTCCATCCAAGGACTCTCATGCCAGCGATGGTATGATCGGTACTACAATCACACAACACTCTCCTGCATTTGATCCTGCACCTTCTTCTGAAATTCATGCCATGTCATCTGACAAAGGAAAAAGTGACAAGCAACCTAGAAGTAAGAAAAAGGGGAAAGTGAAGAAAAAGAAAAATTCAACCCCACAGGAATGATCATATGATCAAAAAACTGGAAATAATCAGAAATCTCGTTACCCTTGCATAATATGTAATGAGGAGCACTTTTTTTGAGACTGTCCTCACCGCGCTAAAGTCTCAAACTTTCTTAAGACCTCGATTGCATCTGTTGTGTTGACATATCATTTTCTGAATCTAGACACAAACATGGTTGCTACGGATCCAGCTTCTAGTTCCCAAGTGCTTATGCTATCTTTAACTAAGCCAAAAAATGATGTTTTGGTGTCTATGCAAATTAAATATTACGGTATTCAGGCTACTGATCAACCTACTACCTCGACCACGAATCTATCCATGGAATCAATTCTGCCAACTTCTATTCCAAAGTTAGCAATAAATCCACCAAAGGGAGTTATCCATAAATCGACATTCAATCCTCGAGCCTGAGCAGCTCAAAATTCTAATATAGTTGAATATTTGGCTCAATCACCTTCAGCTATGTCGACGCTTGAGGTACTTCAAAATTGTCCCTCTTAGAAGCAGGCTTTGTTGTCGGCAATTGGTGGAATTGACCCGACAGATTCCAATATTTTATTCTTTAATCATATGGGCTATGTGCCATAATTACCAGAAGAATTAGCATTCTCCATCCAAGTAAATGTTCTCAATCACCTCGTTCATCGCACTATTATTGATGAGGGATCACCTACTTGCATTATGTCTTTAAACTGTTGGAAGTCACTTGGCTCGTCGCGCCTATCTCAATCGCCTACGACGTTGAAAGCTTTTGACGATTATACATATAAGCTTTGCGGTATCATCAATAACTTTCATGTCGAATTAGGGGGAAAAACTATAGCTGTTGAAGTTGAGGTCATTTATGGACCCCTTGACTACAATATTTTACTTAGAAGGCCATGGTTTTACGCTATGATTGTGATCATATCTACTTACTTTAGAATGATAGCCTTCCCTCATAAAGGTGTTATCACAATCATCAATCAACTCTCCTTCTTCGCCTCTAGTTCCAAGGTATCTGGAAGTGTTCTATTAGTTCACACACCCCAGCAAACACTTCAAAACATTGGTGTAGGGCTCTTAAAGGATTATTCCCTAATGGGCACCTTTGCATTACCGCTTCCTGCGCCGTCAACATAATTTGAAAGAATAGAGACCTGCTACATGATATCTTCCACTTCATATGACTTAAGGAAGATTACCAATGATTATGAAGTTGTTACGCTAGATGAATTCCTGTTGCCCAACCCAATTGAGATGGCATAGCAATCAATCTACATGGCTTGGGTGGCGAATCCTAAATCATTGTCCCCGAACGTTTGGGTTGATCGTTCATTATATTTTGGTACTCCATCTAATCATTTTTCATCCACTTTCTTGACAGATGAGAGCATTATGGAATCCATGATTCCAGAAGGAGAACCATGTAATCATCATCATTCCCATCTTCAAGATTACGAAGAAGATAATATTATTGAACTATATGACCCTTCAATCAATACTTTCTTTTTTAATTCTATTCCAACTAATGCTATCAAATCTGAGTGAAATTTATCAAATATTGAAGAAACCATTTCTATCGATATTTCGATCAAACTCGGCGTTGTAGAAAACATTCATGGTGGCGTGTCTTGTTCTCCATCTGAAATCAAAACTTATCGCTCTCTTTTTCATGAATTCCGAGATATATTTTCTTGGTCTTATGAGGAAATTCTAGGTATAGATACTAGTATCATTGAACACACTAAAATGTACCTTGATGTCAGAACGGTACATCAACACCTTCATCATGTTCATCCGAAGAAGGCTATTGCCATAAAAACAAAAGTTGAAAATTTTTTGCGTGTTGTTTTCATTTACCATGTTCCGCTTACTAATTGGGTTTCCAACATTGTTCCTGTCATAAAGAAACAAGGGACAATCAGAGTGTGTGTCGATTATCAGGATGTCAATCTTGCTTGTCCAAAAGACAACTATCCTACTCCTTTTATCGCCCAGATTATTGACGAATGTGTCGGGTGTGAAATATTTTCATTCATGGATGGATTCCACGGTTACAATCAAATCAATATCCTCCCAGAGGACCAATATAATATATCATTCATCTGACCCTAGGGCACATTCGCTTATCATAAACTCTCATTTGGTTTAAAGAACATTGGGCAAACATTTTAGAGAGCAATGGATTATGCTTTCAATGACATCAAGCACATTGTTCAACCTTATCTAGGCGATTTACCCACGCATTCATGAAACTGGACTGATCACCCGACGCATTTGAGAGCTATCTTTTTACACTGCTGACACTACAAAATACACCTCAATCCACACAAATGTGTGTTTTTTATTGGTTCTGGTCGTTCGCTTGGATTCTTCATCTCAAAATATGGAATTAGAATCAACCCACTGAAGGTCCAAGGCATTCTTGATTCATCTGCACCATAAAATTTACTTTAGTTATAGAAAATTCAAGGAAAGGCTAACTTCCTAAGGAGGTTCATACCCAACTACGCCAAAATGGCTAAAGGATTTACTCGTCTCTTGAAAAATGGGATTCCCTTCCATTGGGATAAGGTTGCGCAAGCTTCTTTTGATGTTGTTAAGGATACAATGGTCCAAGTATCATTAATGTATCCCCCCAATTATCAGAGTGATTATTTCCTATATATCACCGTGGAAAATACGACCATTGCTATGGTATTGGTCCAAGAAGAAGATGGGATAGAACGTTAGATATATTATTTGATTCGTAATCTCAATGACCCGGAAGTCAAGTATTCATACATCGAAAAGCTCGCATTGGTGGCTGTTCAATATGTCCAAATATTTCGCCATTATATCCTGCTTCGAAAGACCATTTTCATTTCGGATTGAAACCCCATGACTTACATTATGTCACGTCAATTGCTGGGGGGGGGGATATTCAAAATGGATCATCATTTTGTAGGAATTTTATTTGGAATTCATCAAATCCAAGTCAAATAAGTCTTTAGTTTTGGCTAAGCTTCTCTGCGACCTTCCCTCTTGATAGTATTGATACTACATCAAAACCATCAATTCCCGATGAGTCTCTATTTCTGATTGAGTCATCTAACCCTTGGTATGGGGATTTTATCATTTATCTCCAAACTTAGACTTTATAGCCCGATACCTCTCACTCTCAACAACAAAATATTCGATACTAAGCCAAAGAATATCTGATCATTGATGATACACTTTATGGTTGTGGTGTCAATACAATTTTAAGGAGGTGCCTCACTCATAAGGAGGCCAAGAAATTTATATATGATCTTCATGTTGGGGCTTGTGGTGGACACTTGTCTGTATATGCTACCGCGCAGAAAATTCTCTGCAGCGGTTAATTTTAGCCTACCATATTTTAGGATTGCATCCTCTTGGTGAGAAGTTGTCATGCGTGCCAGATATTTGATCATAAAATCCACATGCTGCCAGAACCAATGCATCTTGTCATCGTTGTGGGACCATTTTAGAAATGGGGCTTTGACTTCATGACCTGCAACCCTCGTTCATCCAAGGTGCATGGTTACGTCAACTACTTTAACAAGTGGGCCAAAGCGATGCCTACATTAAATTATATAGGCGAAACAACAACATTGTTATTTTTCAATCTTGTCATCTCACGGTTTGGTGTACCACAAGCTATAGTTACAGATCATGGTAATAATTTTTTCAATCACATGATGAATGAGTTGACTACTAAATTAGGACTATCACATGATTATTCTACTCCTTATTATCCACAATCTAATGGAAAAGTTGAAGCCTTTAACAAGATCCTTAAGTGAATGCTTCAACGAATGATAGGAATTCATCAACGAAATTGGAATTTAATCATGTACTCATATTTGTGGGCATATCGAACCTCAGTGAGAAATGCAACCGAATTTACCCCCTTTCAATTAGTGTATGGTCTGGAAGCTATCTTTCTAATCCAATGTGAAATTCTGTCATTAAAACTTGTTGTTAACTTGTTACTTGACACATCTAATGAAGAAGCATGTCTTTTTAACCTCATACATCTAGATGAAATGCATCATGAAGCCGCATTGGCCAATGAAGCGCATAAGAGACGAATCAAGGTGCAATACGACCAACATGTCAAGCCTAGCATATTCTCAGAGGGTGGCTTGGTCTTACTTTATGATCAGAAGTTGATTTTATTGGTATAGGAAAATTTGAGCCACTATGGCATGGCCCCTACATTGTCAAAA
Source organism: Pinus albicaulis (assembly GCA_034641835.2). NCBI lineage: Eukaryota > Viridiplantae > Streptophyta > Pinopsida > Pinales > Pinaceae > Pinus > Pinus albicaulis. Next base: position 748,301,222 of record CM076582.1, on the reverse strand, counting down.
GAGTTCTGGCTAAGGGCACCTATGATTGAGTAGATTATGATGGAATTCCATTGGCGCAGCCTTGAAATGGGTTGTATCTTAAACGTTACTATGCTTGATTGAGCGTAGTAAACTTTTTGTATTATATTTTTTATACGCTTTTGATTTTCATTTACTGTATTAGTTTTTTTTTCTAGATTTTTCTTGAAGTTAGTAATACACTTTACATTTGAAACACATGTAAAGATTTGTTTTCAATTCACATCACATAATTGAATAGGATTGTGGAATAAACATAGGAAAACACTGAAAACAAATAGATAGATATTTATAGATTTTTTACAAAAAAATTTCCCAAGACACATTGGTCACCTGACCTCAAAATGTATGCAAAAATTTCAAAGTAAACTAGTGATGCTTGTGACAACAAGCTACTGATCTAGCTATCCTACGCAATAACTGCATCCAATGGTTAGGAACACCAATAGTGTGGCACTGCAGTCTCATAGGTAACTCTTCAATCCTGCAATCCAGAATCCCAAGGGTCAATCCCTCCACATGCTACTATAGCTCAGCAAGAGTCTTGGTCATATCTAAATCCTAAAGGAATTCTCTCTCGACAACCCTCTCTACTAGCTCACCTGCTCCCTGCTCTGGCTGACCCACTGGTAGAACCCGACCCACATCTGTGTACATCAAAACTTTATTTTAGTCATGGGAAACATAAAAATACAAAAACATGTAGAAACGTTAGAAAAATAAAAAAACATGGTCAAAAAATTCTTACATATTGCACCCCATTGAGCGCCATCTGGTAGAATCAAGTTTGGATCTTCGTGGAAATATACGCTTGAATATGCGTACTGATCTATGGAGACCATCTATCATCTGAACCAGGCAAAGAATGTAGTATAAAATGCAATGGTCAATTGACCAACATGTCTAGACATCAATTCAACCCATCTCTGCATCCATGGATCTATAGGGCCAAATATGCCTAGTGTAACATGTTGTGGTTGCATCAATGGAATCCGCTTTAAGACAAAGGAAATGAGGATTGAGACATAGTTGAAATTCTTCTTCTTGCCACCCTTTGCTTTAGTCAGTTGTTCTTTCATGTAAGAGAGTACTGCTTCAACCCAGTTGAATATTGTTGGTTCTAAAAACTCAAGTGCATACTGCATGTATGATTTTTTTGCAACATGTAGTGTCGCGGAACCGACAAGCTTTGCGATAGTAGAAAGGATGGTTCTCAAAGGTATATCACACACATCACAGATATTTATTTTCCCACGTTTACTTGGTTCAGTACCTGGATGACAATATTGGCTTATGTAATCCCTCAGTGACTCTCCTCCAAGAGCAGATCCTGAAAGGGAAATGGGAGAATCTCTCCTCGATAATCCAGTGAGAAAGTAAATTTCCTCAATCAATATTGGGAGCACTTTGTCCCTAATGTGAAAATCCTACAATACTGGGTCCCATGAATGAACTAGGAACTCAAATAGTTCCATTTGTTGTCTCATCCCTGATAATCTGAAGTATTTTAGCAACCCGCAATCTCTAAGGGCTCTTACTGTACCCAGATCGTTTAGGGAAATCATATTATGTTATTTATGTTCTCTTTCTCGCCACGTAATCATCATTTCGATCTGGTGAATACCTGAAACACAATCATAAGCTTCATTAGGATCCCTTTCATGCAAAAAAAAATTGGGAAATTTTGGGCACACAGCAAGAAAAAAACATGAGAAATGCGCCCAACGTACCCCAGGTCAAGGGACAGAGTGTTGCGGTGCATCTGGCCTTCAATTTCAGTGCACTGCAATGCACCTTTCAACATTCAAGGGTGAGTTTCCCTCAAAGCGTAATATATTTACCCTAAGGGTCTCAAAAACCTAAAAATTGACCATGAAATGCAATAAAAATGATAATAAAAGAAAGAGAAGGTTCATAGCTCCAACCTGGATCAAACGACAAGATAAATCGTCCACTGAAATTGTTGCAATCAACCACTGAAGTTCGAGGGAAAAACTAGTTCAGAGCTCCTAATTTTCAAATGGTAAATTTGGAATAGTAAAAATGAATGGTAAAAACTCTTTTATTTAGTCATTTTTATTATTTGAAATCATATGTAATGCTGTGACTATGGTTTTTATTCAGTTTTTTCTATGAAACAAGTATTTTTAATCTGTTTGATGGTTTTTTGAATAGGTTTTATAGCTGATACAATGAGTTTAATGTGCACATTTACTCAAGAATGATTTGACCACAAAGCATACTTTTATCCTTCTTTTTCGAGATTTGATAAAAATGAAAAAGGAATTAAAGCGCACTTTTATCTATTTTTTGAGCTTTGATAAATGCGAAAAAGGAACCCCCTGGAGTCTTCTTTTAGCTCTTTTCGGACTATAATAATGTGAAAATATTGTTGAGCACTTGTCTTTTCGAACTCGCAAAAATAAATGAAACGACATCTGCTCAGTATAAGTTTTACCCTTTTCCGGACTGAGATTGATTATCTACGAAAAACGAAAACATTAGTCAAACATGGCTAAGAGGTTTTCGCAGGTATCATTTTATACTTTTTCGCACCTGAGCAAAAAATTTACGAAAAAGGAGTCATGGAGTTTTCTTTTTTCCATCTTTTTCAAACTTTCTAAACATGAAAAAGGACTGGGTTTTCACTTTCGTTAGACTCGTTAAAACATAAAATAGTGACGGACTTGTCGATCATGGCAAGATTGAGTTTCATTATTGCTAGACTCGTTAAATCATTAAATAGCGATGGATTCACCCGAAGGGTCGAATTATATATCAATCATATGTTACCCTCCTCAAGATTCTTAAAAAATAAAGAGGTACTAGGTAGCAATGACTGGGGAAAATTTGGGAAAAAGAAAAGAACACTTTATGGTAGTAGGTCGCTCTTGAACATGATACTTTCACTCCATAATTGTGACTTTTGGGTTGGGTAATCTTCTTGATGGTTCATCATACCTATGATTCATCATATCATCACTTCGGTTTTGGGTCAATGCTGCCAACTCATCTCAGTGTCATCGATATGTTCAAGAGAAGTCATCTAGTAATTCCTCATTTTTTGCAATACTCATAAACCTTCATTTTCATGATAGTAATCCCTGAACATTGCTATATTAAGTCACATTTTGTCTCCAAAATCATTACTCCTATTCCACGATAAAGTTGCTTCTTGTCGACATCGGCTCATCATCCAAGAAGTTAACTTAGAAACATATTCCAGTACCTTGGGGCTTGCTACATCATTGGCAAGTTTCTCACTTCTAGACCTATGACCGAAATATTTTTGTTGGCATTCGACATCAAATCGTCTATTCACGCCTTGCAAATTATACTGAAGTACCTTGAGAGCCATTAACATCAATGGTGGTTTTCTCGGAACTGTTAACCGCTCACATCAATGGCTAGTAACCAGACGATGTATTCCCATGTTTTACTTCAGATCATATATTTGCATGGTTAGACTTGTACCTGAACAATTGAGTGAACAAGATAAGAAGACCCCGGATCTATTTTCATCCATCCGGGCTGCGATTTCAGGATTTTTGTACACATCATCTATACGATGGCTTTACATACAGATTGTCATCCGAACATGGGCCTATATCTAGAGGCATGTTTATATCGGGCAACATTCCAATGTAGACGACTTTCTGAATTATGTACATGTTATGATAGTTTATGTTTTGAGCATGGTTATGCCTCCCTCAGCAATTCATGTCCAAGATTTAAGATATCATGATGTAATGTATTGCAAATTGATGCAGGTCACCGTCCACTTTAGATCCTACTCATCACATCGTAAAGCATCTCATCCAAATATTATTATTATTTTGACTTCATGCTTTAGGGGGAAGCTATTATAGGTTAATCTGGGCATCGTCCCCCACGACCAATGTGTTTTCATTCCTAGAGACAACCTTGAGTTGTGAAAGACCAGTGCCTAGGACATCTTATATAACAAGGAGCATATGATATAACATTGAAATTTATCCATAAAAAGGCTCTCGTGCTATCTCATGTAAACAAGAAAGGTTTAATTTGGATGGAACCAGAATACTCAAAAATTCAGCACAAAGAAAGCAATACTGCACAGGCAAAATGTGAATTCCTAATATAAACGTATCAGACAATTCAAAGACAACTTTCTGTAAGGAGGGTTGGATTCTAAAATACCTCACAGAGATGAATAATCAGAAGGTATTTGCTGTGTATGAAATATAGAGAGAATACTAGCTGTCACCAAGATGAAATCCAGAAACAAATATCAACATGTAATGGGCTTATGATAATAAGAATCCACACATGACAATAGCTTTTAAAGGTAACATTCCATAACATATAATATATAAGAAATACGGTTGAAGTGAAAAAATGAAACAACGTATCATGCCTGAACCATATTTAAAGTGCTAGACAGGTTTTATCATAAGTATCAACTATGATAAATTCATACCAAGACCAATGAGCTACTCGCATTCCAGAACATGATACAAGAGAAATGGATGTAAACGAAATGAACAATTAAACTATAACACATAAGGGAGAGTTACAGACTGTAAAGCATAAAGACCAGAATCCTCATTAAGGATGAAACTCCTCATCACTGAGACCCAACGGGCTCTTCGCATTTATATCAAAATTTCAACAAGATGCATACATAATTCTTTCATAGCATATTCTTCTCAAAATCTGGAACCATTTTTCCTATTGGGTTGCTGCTTATATAGAACCTTTAGAAACATGAGTGGGAAGATATTTTTGGGAAAAATATCTTCCTCGTGTGCTAGTAATCATTTTGAAGTCTTACTCAAAAGTAACCAAAATTCATGATGAGGGATGGAGCATCTCATCATTTACAGTTAGGCTCACTGTCGTTTCAAAACAAAATATTTAAAACTGTCTTTAACAAGAAGTAAAATGCTGGAGTGAAATGTGAATTCCACTCAAAATTTGAAAGTAACAAAGTAAAATAAAAGTAAATGCCACTAGGGCCGAATCATGAGTTAACCATGTTCACTGGTGCAACGGAGTTGATGCGGTTGCTGACACAGATGGCGGGACATTTGCTAATGAGATGGCTAACATGTTGGCATATTTAGTGCACCTTTGCTGACTGTCTGCTACAGGTTCGGGCATTGATGCGAAACCTTCCACTCTGATATAGGCTTCAGTGAGGTCATCCAAATTTGCATCAACAGGAATTTTGTGCTTCACCAGGTGTAGGAGGGAAAATTCCTGGCAAAGAGCTGAAACTATAGTCTCAGGTTTCAGCCGAGTGGATTTATCTGAAAGTACATCGGTTTGGCTCATCTCCTCCCTAAGACGTGCCTCATAAGCTGGTAACGGCTGCCATACGGCGGGGGTAGGACCCCAGCATGATGGAAGCCCGGCAGCTGTGGTCTCGGCCAAAATCATTTCAAACCGTTCTAAATTGACCGCCACGTTCTCCAAGGTACTTAAAGCTATACTACGAGCAGACTCCTCAATTATTTTTTGACATTCTACGGCTTCCTTGAACCTGCTCGTTATACCCTGTTTCGCCACGTCTTCAGGTTTTAGCCCTTTCAGGAAATAGATATAACTCTTTGTGTTCTGAACTCTGCTAGATGAATCAGTATTCCCTTCATGTAGCTTTCTTCTGAGATATAGCATGGACGACTTTACTTCCTCGATGAAATTTAAAAATGCCCAATTCCCTTTCACCTCCATGATGATCTCTGCCCAGATTAATCGTCTGGCTTCCATGAGGGTTGTTGTCACTCCTAGAGACAGCCTAGAGTTGTGATAGACCAGTGCCTAGGACATCTTAGCATAGCAAGGAGCGTATAATATAATGTATGAAGTTTTCAACTTCAGCTCACATGCTATCTCCTGTAATCAGGGAAATAAACTAGAATGGGACCAGACTCTCAGAAATTGACACAGGAAATGAGATATTGCAGAGGCAAGATGTAGAACTCTAATACAAAAGCAACAGACAATTAAGAGACAGTTTACTGCAAAGCGGGCCAGTTCAAGTAATATGTCAGAGATATCAATTATCAGAAGGTGTATGTAATGAAAGAAATGCTGAGGAGATATTAGCTAACGTTGAGCTGATACCCAGATATACAATACCATCATGCATGGGCTTACCAATCTAAGAATCCATACATGACAATAGCATTTTAAAAGCACCCCGCCAAAGAAGCTAATATAGCAGAAATATGATTTAGATGAATAATGGAACAGAATATCATGCATGAGCCATATTTAAAGTGCTTGACTGATCCGAGCATGGGCATCAACTAGGATGAATCCATACCAAAAATCAGTGAGCCACTCGCATTCCAAAACATGATACAGGAAACATGGATGAAATGAAATGATATATTAAAATAACACATAAGAGAAAGTTACAAACTGTGAAATACCAAAGACCAGAATCCTCTTTAACAGATAGAACTCCTCCTCACTGAGACCCTATGGGCTCTGAGCCTCCTTACAATAGCTTTAAAAAATGTATAAAAAAAGCCTTTCAATGCTTATTTTTCTGATAAAATATGGAACCCTCAATAATCTGTTCTTCGGGGGTTTTATAGAGAAAGAGAAAAATTAATAAATGAAGTAGGTGATAAACATTTAATTGTATCATAAAAACAAAATGGAGGATACGTGCACGCCCACACTGCTTGATGACTTTGTGGTGCTGTACGTTCTCAGTAGCCTGCTTTCTGAAATAAACGCACTGGGTGGAAGACCCTTCAGGAACACGGTATAGAGGTAAAACCATATGAACATTCTATCCTTTCCTGAAAGGAAAATCCTACTGAAATGAAACCTGGAGGATATCGTTTCCTGTGCATGGTACCCTCTATCTTTTAACCTTGAATTAAGCTTTAAAATATTCAACGCCGAACGTTGAATTCCTCAATCATCCACTGATCTTCCTCTGCTGCTCCATTAATGTTTTCATCTGTGAAATCAGCGCTTTGAATGCCCCTACAGGGTTTGACATATTTTAACCCTGCTTCATTAATGGAAGTCTTATCGATTAGCTTTCCAGGGACCATCTTCATAAATTTTGCCTCTGCAAAATGGTCCTTTGACGTGTTCTCAGCTTTTGTAATGGATGCTGCAAGTTATGATAATTCTCTGTCGCTGTAAACCTGCAAAACACACAAAGTTGTGAAGAATACAAATGCATGGGGGACGGTGATGCAATGGAGGTGGATGTGTAGTGACGCAACATGGTGAAATGGTGGAAGCATGTAGGGTGGTAACGAAGAAAGTGCAGTGGAACAATGGTGGACGAGCTGGCCAAAACTATAATGCGAAACATAAAAGTATAACATATGAATGAAATATATGAATGACGGAGGGAAAAACGCGATAAACACGTGGGATGATGACGTGGGGGAGGACCGAGTCAATGGCAGGATATGCGGATGATCTGGACCATTCGATCCCATGACGAGATCGACGGTTGAAAACGCATCGGAGGGCAATGAGACGGTGGGCCAGGGGCACTGTTGACATGGACTAACCCTCGTGCAGCTTGGAGTATGACAACCATTCGATGGAGACCTTCAAATCGGACGGCTGACAGCGATATCGCTGCATGACTTTTACTAATCAATAACGTGCGATGAACGGCAGTTTTGGAGCTGTACGCTGGGACGTGTGGCAGACAGTGTATGGAATCACTGGCCCAACGAGAATTACCGCCCACCGCCGAAAGGCGGTGCGATACATACCACCCAGTTTTTGCAATGGGAGCGGGCGTGGGGACCACCAGGACAGGCGGGCTGCGGACCGTTGATTTCACAGTTTGATTGGACGGCTGAGATGCGGTTTGGGTGATGAATGGAGCGGGCCATGGGCGTAGTGGAGGATTGCGAATGCCGTTCGATCTATACAGATCAACGGCCGAGGGCGCGCCCGATATTCATATGCGATAGGCGCCTAATGTTTTTGCGCCTGGTTCCAACACTGGGTTACATGGAGGAAGTGACTGAGGAGCTTGGGCCGAAAGGGGCTGAGGCCTGATATATTTTCAAAGGTGGGTTTCTTGGCCCTTTTATGCGATTCTGAGGCTGGGAGAGGGCAACGATAGGCAGCAAAAGGATTACTTAGGTTATCAAACGAATTTTGAAGGGTTCAAATGGAATGGCCTACCAAAAATTTAATAGGGTTTGACACGATCAACATCGGCTCCACCTATGGACGACACGTTCATCCCTGGACGTGTCGAGAACTCGCAGACCTTCTGATCATCTTCTGTGCAAACTCGGCTCTTCAGCAACCTTGCTTTTCATTTTACGATTCACAATAACACCCACATTATCCGAACAAAACTGAAACAACAAACTAATATACAATATCATACACTAGGCTTTCTCAGCCTGAGTCAGAACTGGAAATAGGGTTTTAGGAATTGACCATTTATAGGGGCATCCAACAAGTCGCCCTGTAAATTCTCCAACCTGGAAGTATTATTGCCCCCCTGTTCCACAATTTTGAAAGGACCAAACTAGAGGGGGTCGAATTTACCATGTTTACCTTTTCCAGCTCTTCGAATATCCCATCTGAGCACCAAATCACCAATCTGCAGTCTCCTGTCCTTAGCATGCTGATCAAAAAGGTGTTTCATCCCCTCCTGATACTTTGTTAGCCTTTGATTTACCTGATTGCATGTTTCTTCCAATTCTACCAGTTGGTTTATTCTCCTAATCATATCATCAGGCTCTTCCTGACTTCCTGCACGAATCGAGCTACTGGTAGGGCTAATTGAATAGGAAATAATGCTGCCCTCCCATATACTAGTTCATATGGGGATTTCCCAGTTTCTCTCTTGCTGGTAATTCTATTGGCCCACAGAGAAAATTTTAACTTGGAATCCCAATTTTTCTGGTTTTCATTTATAGTCTTCTTCAAAGCTCTCACCAGGGTTTTATTGGAAGACTTTGCCAAGCCATTTCCTCTTGGATAGTAAGTTGTAGAGTGACTCAGTATGATATTGTATTTTTGGCAGAAATTCATAAATTTTGCAGACTTGAAGGCCTGTGCATTATCAGTCACTATCCTAGCAGGACAACCAAACCTGGATATGATGTTTTCCTCCATGAACTTTATGATCACAGTATCTGTAGAATTCCTTGCAGGTATGGCTTCCACCCATTTAGTGAAATAATCTGTGGCTATTAATATCCATTTACGTTGTCCACTCGATGGAGGATGTATTTCACCTATAAAATCAATACCCCATTGACGAAATGGTTCATCCACATGCACTGGAATCAGGGGAAATGGTGCTAATTTCTATCTCTCAACAAATTTCTGACATTTATCACATGCTCTTACTCTGGCAAAAACATCTCCAAAAATTTTTGGCCAATAGAAGCCAACTTTTAGAATTTTATGAGTTGTGGCCCTCCAGTTGTAATGACCTCCATAGATCCCTTCATGAAATTCTGCTAGAATGCTTTCGACTTCATTCTCTGTGAGACACAGGAGTAAGATGCCTGAGGGATCTCGCCAGTATAGCCGGCCATTGGCGACTATGTACTTCTGTGATTTCAATCTCAGCGCTCTGTATTTAGTTTTATCACAACTTGGAGGGCAGCTGAGTGTAAGGAGATATTCTACTATCTCTTTGTACCATGGACTGGTGAGGTACTTTAGATGTGTTTCTGGAGTAGCTACTCCAATTGCCTGTCGTTCTTCTAGCTCTTCAGATTCCACACCTACTATAATGGACAAATTTATGCCCAGAGCTTGATAGTTTGACTCAGACAATATTTTGGCAAGCCCCTGTCCTTTGATCAGCTTAGTAGGGCGAATTTCTAATTCATACTCCTGTATTTTGGCAATCCACTTCCCCCTTTTTCCTTCAATATCCCCCTGAATAAGGATATCTTTTACAGTGGCTACAGGCACAAATGCAGTGATGTGGGACTGTAAGATATATACACAGAATGTTTTGAGGGATTTCACTAGGGCGTATACTTGCTTTTCCAATATGTTGTATTTGAATTCTGCATCACGAAGCACCTGACTGAAAAAGGAAATAGGCTACTCATACCCTTCCTCATTTTTCTGCAATAAAACTCTTGCTATTGTATGAGGTGATGCAAAAGAAAAAATCATGAAGGGTTTATCATAATCTAGTCCAGCCAGCACAGGGGCTTCTGCAAAAGCATTCTTTATCCTGGTAAATGCCTCCCGTGATTCTTGTGACCACTTTACCTCACTATTCTTCTTCAGCATATCTGTTATATGCCTAACTATCTCAGCATAGTTAGGGATAAAACTTCTCAAGAAATTAATGCGCCCTAGGAATACTTGTACCTCTTTTTTATTTCTGGGAAAAGCAATACCATTTATAACCTCTACCCTCTGAGGATCTATCTTCACCCCATCTTTAGTCACGATATGGCCCAAAATCTTTCCCTCTTATAATGCAAATAAAGACTTTTGAGGATTCAGAGAGAGACCATACCTTCTGCATTTCTCAAAAGTTCTATGCAGATGTTCAATGTGCTCAACATCATTTTTGGAAAATACAGTGATATCATCGAGGTAGACTACTAAGAATTTGTCTTGCTCCCCAACAAAAGCAATGTCCATGGCCCTCTGAAAAGTGGCCCCTGCATTAATCAATCCAAAAGGCATCTTGGCATACATAAATGTACCCCACATAAATGTACCCCACGGTGTGGTGAAAGCAGTCTTCTTTTGATCCTATGGAAGTACAACCACCTGGTTATAACCAGAGAATCCATCCATCATTGACATCCTAGAGGCTCCAACCACTTTCTGCAGGATGTGATCCATTTTAGGCAGTGGATAATTATCCTTTAAGGATGCTCTGTTTAAATTTCTAAAATCCACACACAACATTATTTCTCCATTCTTCTTTCGTACAGGGACGAGGTTTGCCACCCATTCAGAGTACCTCAGTGGTACAATTATTTTGGCTTTTATCAGCTTCTTGATTTCCTTCTCAATAGAAGGCAGCAGCAGGGGATTTATTTGTCTGAGCTTCTGCTTATGGGGCTTTGCATCTGCCTTCAATGGAATTCTGTGCTGCATAACACTGATATCAAAAGTTTTCAAGTCCTGATAGGACCATGCAAACACATCTTTGTAGGTCTGAAATAACTTCTAATATAGCTTTTTGTATTCTTCTGGGACTTTCTTTGACAATTTGACAATTTTGGGGTCAACATCAGTACCCAAATTCAAGTCTTCTACCTGATTTTCTTTTATCAATTTGCTTGGTTGCAGTGGGACATCATTCTTATCAAATAATCTTTCTAGAGGCACCAGCCCTCTAGGTATAATGTTTCCCTTCAACTGCAACACCTTGTTACCTGCCACTTTCTCCTCCCAATTTCTTTCTGAAGTATCTTCAGACTCAACCTCTTCTTCATCAGCATCAATCTCCATATTAGAGAATTCTCCTACTGTTTCTAGGAATCTCTTCATCTGTTATTCGTCCTCAAACACCTGCCAGTGCTTGATGTTGTCTGGAATTGATGGTCAATAACACACCTCAACTTCATATCTTAAAAGAGGGTTCTGAGGTGGTCTAAATGTACTAGCAGCTACCGCAAGGGAATCAACCATCCTATTTTGTTCTCTGGGCATGAACTGGATATCAAATGCCAAGAAGAAATTTTCCACCATGTCCAAAACTTCATTCCTATAATCCCTTAGCCTAGGATGCTTGGTCTAACACTGATTCTTGACTTTGCTGACCACCAGTTCTGAATCTCCCAAAACTTTTATACTTTGTATGTTCATGCTCTTGGCGGTCTGCAATCCCAATAGGAGTGCTTCATGTTCAGCCACATTATTGGTGGCTTCATATTCTAGTTTAAAAGACAGTGGGATCCATTTTCCTGTAGGAGAAATCAATAATATTCCAGCTCCGTTACCTTCCTTTGAATTTGCCCCATCAAAATGGAGTGTCCAGATTCCTGCTTCATGGCTCTCTGAGGGCTGCTCAGTCTTGATCTAACAGAAGGATGGTTCATGAGCATAATCTTGATCTTCTTCTAGCATCAAGCATGAAAAATCTCCTTCCTTACTGTAGACTGGTGAATTTACAGAATTGTCAGCCTTAGTCACCATCTTGACAAATCTAGTCTCCTTGTACAACCTCCTTTCTTGGCCACCAAAAACCTGTATTGTGGCATATGTTAAATCCATCTTGATTGATCCACCAATTTTTGTTCCCCAGGACCTTGATGGCAACATACCAAAACGAGCTGGGATGTCAGCCACCACGATGTCCATTACCACACTTTTTGCTGGGATTTGGGCCAAATTGACCACCAAATCCTTGATCATCCCCAAGCATTTAACTCTTTTGGAATCAAATGAGTAGAGGTCTTTATATGGACGTGTGATTTGTAAACCTAGTTGTTCCATGACTGACAGAGGCATAAGATTATGGGAAGCTTCAGAATCTAACATACAGTTATGTAATAGCAGGTCGTGGATTACTAGAGATACATAGAAGGGAGGAGTAGAGGGATCTATCTCCTCGACGTGTGGGCCAAAAACTACCATGGGTCTCTCTTCTTGAAGGTTGAGGCTATCTGGGATGATTGGTGCTTCTGGAGGGAGCATGAAAGAGGTGACTTGAGATTGATATGCTGGCTATTTCAACAGTTCAGTCAAGGGGACTGGGATTTTGACCTTTTCAAGTTCCTTCTGCAGACTGAAATCAGGAGGGGATTTTTCTATCACAACCTCTTTTGACTCTTTATTTTCAGCTGGGGACTTGACTTCTTTAGACACAAACTTGACATTAGGGGGAATGACTGCTTTTGAAGAGGAAGGAATTTGATCACTAGACTGCAAAGGTTTGTTTAGAGAGTCCTTACCTTTGTCTATGGCTTTCTGCATTATTACTCCTCCTGAGCAGGTGCTTCTTTCTGGGGTGACTCTTCTTCTTGCTCTTGGGTAAGATTCCTCTTCCTATAAGATCTGAGATCATATCTTCTATTGAAATGTTCTTGCATGAAATCATCAAATTGTTTACAATAATGATCAAATTCTGCTTCTTCTGTGTCTTTGGCCTTTTCTCCTTCTTGCAGTGAGCACTCGGCTCCATCATTTCCTTGCAAAGGGTATTCTTCTCCATCACTATTCGAAAAGGCAATATTTGCGTCCTCCAGTCTATAGGCAGTGTCTTTAGTAGAATCATCTACTGGACCTTCCAGGTACAATGGGTGTGGTACTTGATCCTATTGCTCCTTTGCTTCCCTTGGCAATATTTGCAAAGGTGGTTTCCTATACTGAGGATTGTAACCTCTATTTGGAGCGTTCTGGAAATTCCTGAAAGCTGAATTCTTGGCCTCCAATTCAAGCTTACCCAGCTTATTAGTAAGGTTTCTGATATTTTTGTTCATTTTTTCGATTATGCTAGTACTGGAGTCTCTGTCTTGGCTAGAAGTAGACACCTCTTCTTTGCCCCTTCTTCTAGCATCTTGTTCAAATTTTCCTTTTGATTTACCAGTGGAGGCAAAATTTGCTTCCAGCTCTAGTGCATCTGACTGAGCATCTTCCAGAGTAGCGGGCTTTCTTTCTCTGAGAGAGAAACCAAATTCTGAATCAAAGGCTGCTACAAAAACAACTTTAGCAGCATTTTGATGAGGTTTCATATCAGCAGGGAGACTCAGATACAATTTATTGAATCTCTTGATAAATTCTGACACTCCTTCATTATGTCTTTTCTTTAGTGTATTGAACTCAATGAGACAATTTCCATAATATTTCTTCTCTCCCCATTTCCTGAGAAAAGTGTCTTCCATGTTATCCCAAGTGGTAATAGAATGGCCAGCCAATGTCTTAAACCATTTTCAAGCTTCACCATCTAGAGATTGCACAAACAGTCTTAATACCACATCTAAATGTTCAACATTAAAGTTATCTGCAAAGGAGCGGAAAGTCTCAAGATGTTTTTGAGCATCAATCTCGTTTTCCCCATTGAATCTGGGCAAGATCTTCAGATAATCCTGGGGCATATCATTCAACACTTGGGGTAATGCCAGGGGAGCATATTTATTCATCAAGAAGGCCGGAACATTGGCCATTGGAGGAGGTGGAGGTAGTGCAATAGTTTGATGAGTAAGAGGAGGAGGAGGTGGTGGAAGTGGAGTATGAATAATAATAGGAATATACTCAACTGCAGCTTGAGGGGTTGAGGGGAACAAAGGTCTGTTAACAGCATATACTTCGGTTACTTCCTTGACCTCTTCAACCTCAGGAGTAGGATGAAGATTGTTTTTATTTTTGATACCCTCTCGGGGTGGACTATCTAAATAATAATAATCAGGATTTTTCTCATTGTAGTAGGGATTTTCTACTTGGACTTCTTAAGAGGAAGAGGATGGATAATCTTCTTGAGAGAATTCAGGAATCTCAAAATGGACTGATTTTCTTTCCCTCCAATTTCTACTATGTATGATCTTTTCAGGGTCAGACACTGAAGGTGTCTTTGGCTTAGACGTATCTAACCTCAAGTGTGGCTTACGAGGAGCCAGGACTGCAAATAGATATATCAAATAAACAAACGTGGAGTTGCCAAGGTGAGGGATCTACAACTCTCAACTCTCCATACTCACCTACTTGAAGAGTGAATTAGATTTTGTCGAGGCCCAGGGATTTTAATTCTCTCAACTTCGTTCCCCGACAACGGCACCAGAAAGATGTTGTCACTCCTAGAGACAGCCTAGAGTTGTGATAGACCAATGCCTAGGACATCTTAGCATAGCAAGGAGCGTATAATATAATGTATGAAGTTTTCAACTTCAGCTCACATGCTATCTCCTGTAATCAGGGAAATAAAATAGAATGGGACCAGACTCTCAGAAAATGACACAGGAAATGAGATACTGCAGAGGAAATATGTAGAACTCTAATACAAAAGCAACAGACAATTAAGAGACAGTTTACTGCAAAGCGGGCCAGTTCAAGTAATATGTCAGAGATATCAATTATCAGAAGGTGTATGTAATGAAAGAAATTATGAGGAGATATTAGCTAACGTTGAGTTGATACCCAAATATACAATACCATCATGCATGGGCTTACCAATCTAAGAATCCATACATGAAAATAACATTTTAAAAGCACCCCCCCAAAGCAGCTAATATAGCAGAAATACGATTTAGATGAATAATGGAACAAAATATCATGCATGAGCCATATTTAAAGCGCTTGACTGATCCGAGCATGGGCATCAACTAGGATGAATCCATACCAAAAATCAGTGAGCCACTCGCATTCCAAAACATGATACAAGAAAGATGGATGAAATGAAATGATCTATTAATATAACACATAAGAGAAAAAGTTACACACTGTGAAATACCAAAGACCAGAATCCTCTTTAACAGATAGAACTCCTCCTCACTGAGACCCTATGGGCTCTGAGCCTTCATACAAGAGCTTTACAAAATGTATACAAAAAGCCTTTCACTGCATAGTTTTCTGATAAAATATGGAACCCTCAATAATCTGTTCTTCGGGGGTTTTATAGAGAAAGAGAAAACTTAATAAATGAAGTAGGTGATAAACATTTAATTGTATCATAAAAACAAAATGGAGGGAGATTGCACACTTGCCTTGATGACTTTTTCTTAAGTGAGTGCGCACATTCTTAAGCGAGGTTGCTTTACAGAAATAAACGCCTTTGAGTGGAATTTCCTTCGGAACACGGTATAGAGGTAAAACCATATGAACATTTTGTCCTTTGCTGAAAGAAAAATCCTGCTGAAATGAAACCTGGAGGATATTGTTTCCTGTGCATGGTACCCTCTGTCTTCCCAATCCTGAATTAAGCTTTAAAACCTTCAACGCCGAACGTTGAATTCCTCAATCATCCTTGATCTTTACTTGCTGTCCATTATTTCATCGTAGAAATCGGCACTGAATGCCCTACGGGGGTTTGACATCTTTAACCACAACCCCCCCATTAATGGAAGTCTGCTCGATTAGCTTTCCGGGATATACACATAAATTTTGCCCCTCAAAAAAACGGTCGCTGACGATATTCTGAAACTTTTGTAATGGAGGCTGCAAGTTATGATAATTCTCTGTCGCTGTAAACCTGCAAACACACAAAGTTGTGAAGAAAAAAAATGCATGGGGGATGGCGATGCAATGGAGGTGGCTGTGCAGTGACGCAACATGGTGAAATGGCAGAAGCATGTAGGGTGGTAATGAAGAAAGTGCAGTGGAAAAATGGCGAACGAGCTGGCCAAAACTATAATGCGAAACATAAAATTATAACATATGAATGAAATATATGAATGATGGAGGGAAAAACGCGATAAACACGTGGGATGATGACATGGGGGAGGACCGAGTCAATGGCAGGATATGCGGATGATCTGGACCGTTCGATCCCATGACGAGATCGACAGTTGAAAAAGCATTGGAGGGCAATGAGATGGTGGGCCAGGGGCACTGTTGACATGGACTAACCCTCGTGCAGCTTTGAAGTATGACAACCATTGGATGGAGACCTTCAGATCGGACGGCTGACAGCGATATCGCTACATGACTTTTACCAATCAATAATGTGCGATGAATGGCAGTTTTGGAGCTGTATGCTGGGACGCGTGGCAGACAGTGTATGGAATCGCTGGCCCAACGAGAATTACTACCCACCGCTGAAAGGCGGTGCGATACATACCACCTTGTTTTTGCAATGGGAGCGGGCGTGGGGACCACCAGGACAGGCGGGCTGTGGACTGTTGATTTCACAGTTTGATTGGACGGCTGAGATGTGGTTTGGGCGATGAATGGAGTGGGCCATGGGCGCAGTGGAGGATTGCGAATGTTGTTCAATCTGTACAGATCAACGGCCGAGGGCGCACCCGATATTCATATGCGATTGGCGCCTAATGTTTTTGCGCCTGGTTCCAACACTGGGTTACGTGGAGGAAATGACTTAGGAGCTTGGGCCGAAAGGGGCTGAGGCTTGATATATTTTCAAAGGTGGGCTTCTCGGCCCTTTTATGCGATTCTGAGGCTGGGAGAGGGCAAAAATAGGTAGCAAAAGGATTACTTAGGTTATCAAACAAAATTTGAAGGGTTCAAATGGAATGGCCTACCAAAAATTTAATAGGGGTTTGACATGATCAACAAGGGTGATATTACCTTTCAAGCGACTATTGAGTTCTTTGATGGTTTTCTCCTGCTCTACTTTCTCCTTCTTCCCTTGCTCAATTTCCTTCCGCATGGCCTCGATTCTCTTGGAGTTCTCAGCCAAAAGAGCTTCCAACTCACTGATTCTTTGTCTCGTTGTAGAGACCTGTTTCTCCAATGCATCATTTGTGGCCAATCCTGTAGTCAGTTGTTCAAATAGTGAACTAGTCTCTGGTGGGACTAGTGGTGGTGCACACGTATGTGTATCCCAAGTTGTTTGTAATGCATTTAGTCTACCTTGAAGAACAACCATCTCTTCTGAGATCTTTTCTTTTTCCTCTTTCTCTTTTGCTAGAGAATCAGCCAACTCTGCTCTGTCTTTTTCAGCCCGGGCTAACTCGGCTGTTTGTACATGATGAGAGGCTGGTATATTAATTTTACCTTTCAAGGATGCAACTTCCTTCTGCAATTTCTCGATGAGGTGACGCTGTGGGTTGGCTTCACCTGTCTCTTTTCCTTTAATCACATCCTAGAGAGAGCATATTTTATTTGTGAGGGCACGGGAGTTTACCTTTTCCTTTCTAAAATTCTATGTCACTTGGGCATGCTTGTTCTGCAACTTCTTCAAAGTGATCGAAAGTCGCATCACTGCATCTTTTAGCATATCACCGGAAACCTGAAATATGTTGCATTTATCGATTTCCGGCACTTTTGACATGTCAACTGCAAACTCTAATGCTCTGTAGTTGCTAGTACCAGCATCTGGGTCCAAAACAGCCTTGGCCATGGCCATTACTAAATGTTCAGTGTCCAAGTTCATTGAGGCTGAAATTCTGGTGTGGTATTTCTCAACAAATCCTTCCAGCTCAGACCGGTACTTATCTTTGATTGCTCTAGCTTTCAAACTCCTTTCGGTTGTTACTTGGGAAGTGTCGGATGTGATAGCTTGTGAGACCTCTGAGAAATCAAAAGATGTAACACTATCCCGTAACACCTTGATTCCTGTCTTGCTCTTATCAGGTCTCCCATATGGTATTTCCTGTTTGAGCAACTGTTCTTCCCCAATAACTTATGCTTCATTGGTCACTGTTTTCTACCTTTTATGGGGGGGATAACGTGCTCTTGATGTAACTGCCTCCTCCGCTTCGTGACCTTTACCAGCTTCTCTTGTCGAAGCTGCATCTTCCTTTTCCCCTGTCGCAGATGAATCAGTCTCCATCTGCGAAAGAAAAGGCCAGTTTTCAAGATTAGCCCGCCATTCTATGAAAGGTCTCGTTTCATGCACATATGGGGTTTATTTGTTCCTTCTCCTTCTGTTAGATATGATCCCCCTCGGATCGTAGGGCCAAACTTTCCCTTGTCTCAAATCCATGTCTTGAAGCAACTTTTCAACGATAGGGAGGGTGTGCCTTGAATTAACAACAAAAGGGCCAATGGTAATTGGAAGTCTCGAGATAAATCCATTTTTTGCAAGGAGGAAGTGGATTTGGTTAGATTTCAGGGTCTGCCGAATGTATTCCAAAGCATAAATCTTCCGGGCAGGGAACACGTGCAACTGGTAAGGGGGAACTTCGGCTCCATAAACTCAGGTTTCAGTGTAGTTATCAAACAGGTACCAATCCCCTATACTTTGGGCTTCACTATACTGTAACCATCTCTTCATCTCAGGAAAAACCCTGGGTGAAGGAGAGTCATGGATGATAGTGTAGGAAAGAGGCATGAACTCGTTTAGAAACTTGTAATAGCCCACCCCGTTTGGTAAATGATGTGTTGCAAAGCTCCAGTCGAAAATTGGTCTGGGCTGAGAATTTACCTTGTACACCTTGTCTAAACCCAAACCCTCAAATTTATCAGCTTGCTGAAAGAGGAAGAGGTAAAAAACCATAGAGAAAAAGCGGAAGCGACCAGTGTCTGAGAGTTCCTGGAACTGGGTCTGAATGGTGGAGGCCAGGAAACCAGGAATGTCTAGAACAACCCTATTTTGAGACATTAACCATAAGAAAGCAACACATCCCTTGGAGGTTTGTCCCAAACCATCCACACCTAATAAAACTGCGATGAGAGCAAGGATGGGTTGTACTTCTTCTTTGAACAGACTCAAGGGGAAAGACTCTGCAGAAGGAAGGGCTATGGTTTGATCGTCGGTTATGGAGGCGATGAAATCACCTTGCTGTTTCCATGGAATTTTTGCGAATTGAGGGGTCAGAGTTATTTCACTGAAACTGACGTAGTTTTCACTGGTGGGAAAGCGAAGGGCTTTTCTGATAATATCGGGGGAAAGAGTGAATATCCTATTCCTTGAGATGAGAGGAACATGTCCCGACGTTCGTCGTAGGCGTCTTCGAGCCAACAGACAAATTCGACCACTGGGTAAACTGGAGGGGTAATTTGATGATACAGACCCGATAGAACCACTCGATACCTATCCCTGTTTTCGACATGTCTCCTAAAAAGTTCAAGTTTGATACTGCTGATGGGAAATGGATACTGCGGGTCACAGATGTCGGCTTGTAGGTCTAAGAAAGGTTTGAACCCTGGAGGGTTTCTGGTTTCACGGACTTGAGGAGTCTCTGGCTCTGACTTCTTAGTGGTGGCCTTTCCCATGACTAATATGAAAACGTTAAAAAAAAAAAGGAAACCAGAGGGAATATGAGGGATGGAATACCTGTGCAGTAGGAAATTTTCTCGGGAAAGCGATGCGGGGGTATTGATAGTGACTAGGTGGACATGGTACTGGGCTCCCACTTTAGTTTATACCGTAGTCGAAGACCTGAAAATTTTACTGCAGTAAAAGACGGGGGATTTTTATATAGAACTAAGGGATCTTGGGAAAAGGCAGAATGGTGAAGCAAGTGGGGTGAGCGTCGTAAGGACATTGATAGTGAGACACGCGGCGTGTAGGAATTGGGTGTTAGACTTCGGGTAGGTAAACACCGGGTGTCGGGTTAAATACTGGTACGGGCCTCAGTAGCAGATATCCTAAGGACTTTTACCTTACCTTTTCGTCACGGAGACAGCTCTGCCTCAGAACATAGCCCTCGTGGAACGCGAAGTGCAAGTGTGACAGCTTTAAGACCCGTGTTTTATTCCCCGTATAACACTCGTCTCGTGTCGACCCTCTTGACACGTCATCAAGTTTCCGTGGGGGTAAGGCTTCGCCTTACTCCTCTGTTTCGTGACCCCCCCGGAATTGCACTTGCGGAATCCCTTACCAGCGTGCATAAAGTGGATGCGGGCCCCGTTTTATATTCCTCCCCTTTATACCTTTTATATCATTGCTCGGCTGATGTTCAAAATCCTTATGTATTTCCGCTCCACAATAGAAATGTGCTAATCCATTAGGCACGTGACTTAGCTTAGCTCTATTTCTACTTAGCCAGATCCAAACATTTACCATGAGTAATGTTATTGGGTGCTTTGCTCCACATGACTTTAATTAAAGTGTTTAAGGTTGAACTATATATAATCAACACAATGAATAGGGTCTATCATCCCCTTTAATTCAGTTTTTATATGCCCTAAGTGAAGACATTCCTTTCATGGCTTCAATTGTGAGATTTCCAAGGTTTGAAGTATATATTATATGACCCATTAACTCACCAACCATTAGGGGAATTTTGAGGTCTAAAATGGGCCTCCTAAGAAAAATGTACAAAAAAAATGAACTTTATAAGAACCAATAAGATTCAAGATAATGATGTCAACCATGGGGGATGATTCACCATTTTTAAGTAAAAGGGTAAAAAGATTAAAAAATAATAAAATAATAAAACTACTTTTTCAACTCGTATTTTAAACGTATCTCCCAAATTTTTTACTCAAATTTCAAGCACGAGTAATATTTGGATGAAAAATTTAATTCCTAATCCAGGGAGTACCCATGTTGCATACTTTTGATGGACACTGCTACATGAAAAATGAGAAATACATAAAAAAAACATGATTGCAATCACGTTTTTCATGTATTTATTATTTTTCGTCTAGTAGGACCCATCGAAAATATGAAACATGGTTACGCCTTGGATGAGGAATTAAATTTTGAATCCAACGAGTACTCTCGCTCTAAATTTGGGAGATAAGTTGAAAAAGTAGTTATTTATTTTTTCCCTCTAAAATTTGATGATGTAATCAACTCTTATTTTATTTTTTCCACTATTATTTTATAATTTCCTTAGGAGGCCCATTTTAGACCTCAAAATTCCCCTAATGACTCCTCTGCAAGGGACTAACTAAGTTGCAGTGAAAATACCTCCATTCAAGGGTGCACTACAGTGCACTTCCCAACACTCAAGGGTGCGTTGGTCACCTGGGAATGAAATCATCTTTGTTCTGGGAATATCCACATGGCCAGTGCCTTCTAGAAGAGTCCATAGGTGTCATACTTCAAATAAAAGTGTCCATCCACCACCTCTGAAATTGGAAACATGTCTTACCTATTATTAGAAAGCCGTTCAATGAGAAACTACCTTCAGTTTCCCTTTAAATTGAGCACCCATCTAAGTGCTAGGGAGGAAGAATTTTGTGCAAAGTTATGATGTTGGATTCTCATTTGATAAGAGATTGGAAGTACTGATATGCTAATGAGATGATGTTGGATGTGATGAGGTTGGAACTGTTGATCAGCGGTTTTCATTAATGTCAACCCAAGCAGCACCAGGGGCTAACCCAAAATTGCATGGGAATTTTGACCTACCAAATTAATATATTCTGGGTCAATAATGTTTTTGATGGTTTCTACTTGTCTAGATGTTTCCGTTGATATATGGCACACCATGTAATTCTTCACGGTTTGAGATATATTCATGTTTGAAGTTTGTACCCCCAGTTAGTGGGATAAAACCCCATGGGATTGGGGCATGGGTCATTAAAAAGTCATATTTAATATCTTTTAAGCTCCTAAAATCCCTCCCACGTTCACTTGTTGAAGCCCCTCTCAACTTAAGCATTTATATAAATTGTGATCTTCATTTCCTCCTTAGGCAAGGGATTTCACTATCTGAAACAGATCATTGTGGAATTTTTTCTCTAAATTTTTTTCTACGAAGGTTTAGAAGCTGAAATTTTTATGAGGCGAAGCCAAAATCCTGAGGAAGTTGCTATAAAAATTTTAGATCAAGGTGCACAATATTATTGGAGATAGGATCTGTGGAAGTCAAGGTTTTTGCAGGCTCCTGAAATTCATCTCAAAGAAATGACCGTGGTAAAATCGTCATAACTCTCTCTTTGAGTATCAGATTGGAATTACGTAAAAAGTGGAAGATAGTGCACAGTCTGTAGTTTTTTCTCTATCAATTTTAGATCCAAATGAAGAAACAGTGACATGAGTCACGCCGTACAAGTGCACTCTGCTGAAACAATCCATAATTAGGGCATTGTGAGAAATTGGGTATAAATATCTCTTAAAGAATCCAAATTGGTTCAGACCTGTGGCATTGGAAATATGACTCAAAGGAATACTACAGGACTAAAAATCAGATATTTAGGATCTGAAATAACAATTATATACCAGATTCAATATCGAGCTCCTAGAAGGCAAGAAAAAGCTAGATCATGTGTTGTCAAGGGTTGCAAAGGACCAGACTTTCTACGGCAGCAAAGCAAAGCAAGATGCAGCAGAGGGTAGAATGACAAGAGCATCAACCAAGGTGCATAACAGTAGCAAGAAGTTCATCATATGAAGTCTTCAAGTGGGCAGCACTACATACAATCATTGTAAAGGTATCTTTGTACTAAGTCATTGTAAATACATTATTGTAAAAATTGTAGCAGTGTCTATCTGCCAAGGGTTGAAGAGGCAGTGTTGGGAGGTATAGGATCATCATTAGTTGGTTGTGTAAAAGTTTGGTTTATGGTCTAGTATATCTTCTTCTTCTACATCATTCTATATCATTGTAAAGTGGACCATTTTCCCTGGTACGGGAGTCCATTCTTCTTTTAGTCTTCTATAGGGTGGTAGGGTGGTGCTAGGGTGAGTTGTAGCTCATTGGGTGTTGGGGCATCCGTTTAGTTGACTACTAAATAATATTGGGTGTTGGAGCGTCCATCTAGTGGGAGCTGGAGAAGAATGCTTTTCTAGATTCTAGGAAGTTGGAGCTTTATTTTCAATTGGAGTTGAATATTAAAGAATTATTAGAAAAGCATTAGGTGGTTTTTGTCCCGGAGTGGGTTTCCACCTTAAAAAATGTATGCATTTGTGTTCTTCTTGTTTGTTGCTATCATTATACAAACATAATTGAATATTAACTAATGCTATAATTGAAAGGAATACTGATTCACCCCCCTCTCAGTATTTCCAACAATTGGTAGCAGAGCTTGGTTCCTTCAATAGCAGTTTAACAGCTGGAAGGAGGTCATGGAGCATACCAAGAATGGTGTACCTCTATTAAATGAAAATAATTATGCACTTTGGAAAGGAAGAATGGAGGTCTATCTCTTGGCGCAAGGTTACGAAGTATGGGAGACTGTTCAAAATGGATTTACATCAACTACGAATGGACAAGGTAAGAAGAATTTGGTAAATGATGCAAAAGAAAAGAATATTATTATCAGTGGACTTATTGAATCTGATTATCATAAGGTGTTTGGTTGTAAAACTGCCAAAAATGTATGGGACAAGCTAGAGAATATATATGCAGGTGACTCAAATGTCAAAGAAGCAAAGCTTCAAATCTATAGAGAAAAATTTGAGCAACTCAAAATGAAAGAAGATTGGAACATTGCTGCATACTTCCAATATGTTGATGAAATAACCAATACTTTGGAAGGATTGGGAGAGCCAGTTGACGAGAAGACTATTATATGGAATATTCTTAGAACGTTACCAGGGAGATTCAACCCAAAGGTATCAGTCTTAGAATACAGTGAAAATCTGGACAAACTCAGCGAAGAGGAATTACATGGAGTTCTCATAGCATATGAAATGAGACTTGATGAAGAAGAGGGTACTTCACATCTAGAAATTGCGTTCGTTGCATCTAAGAAAACCAATAAGGATAAACAACCTTCAATTGAAAAGACATGCACCTGCAAGTGTGAAGAAAAGGGAGATGATGAAGAAGGTATTTCAGATGAAGAATAGGCTTACTTCATGAGAAAACTAAAAATTGGTAAGGGACAATTCAAAGGTAAACTTCCATTGATATGTTTCAGCTGTAATGAGGTTGGGAATTTTGCAGCAAAATGTCCAAATAGAAGTAGTGGTAACTCAAAAGGAAAGAAATGCTTTAAGAAATTCAACAAGCAAGGATCCAAAAGGAACTTTCTCTCTAAAGAAGATAGCTCATCATCCGATGAAGACAATGACAGTGAAGAAGAAGCCAATGAGAGAGTGTTGTTTATGGCCAAGCACAATAAACCCAAGCACAATAAACAAGAATTATGGAAGAAGAAGGATGGACCATAGAAGAATTTTATGAGGAAGCAATCAAGCTTATAAAAGATCTCAAGGCAGAGAAGATCCATTCCAAGACTCTTGAAGAACAAGTTCAAGGTCTCAAAATTGAAGTTGAAGAACACAAATGCATTGAAGAGTCACTTCAAAAGAAGTTGGAAGAAAGCAACCAAGAAAGGGAAGAATTAGAAGCAGGGTTGAAGAGGCAATGTTGGGAGGTCTAGGATCATCATTAGTTGGTTGTGTCAAAGTTTGGGTTATGGTATAGTATATCTTCTTCTTCTACATCATTCTATATCATTGTAAAGTGGACCATTTTCCCTGGTACGGGAGTCCATTCTTATTTTATTATTCTATAGGGTGGTAGGGTGGTGCTAGGGTGATTTGTAGCTCATTGGGTGTTGGGGCATCCGTTTAGTTGACTACTAAAGAATCTCGGGCGTTGGATCGTCCATCTAGTGGGAGCTGGAGAAGAATGCTTTTTCTAGATTCTAGGAAGTTGGAGCTTTATTTTCAATTGGAGTTGAATATTAAAGAATTATTAGAAAAGCATTAGGTGGGTTTTGTCTCGGAGTCGGTTTCCACCTTAAAAAATGTGTGCATTTGTGTTCTTCTTGTTTGCTGCTATCATTGTACAAACACTGATAATAATTGAAGATTAACTAATGCTCTAATTGAAAGGAATACTAATTCACCCCCCCTCTCAGTATTTCCAACAATTGGTAGCAGAGCTTGGTTCCTTCAATAGCAGTTTAACAGCTGGAAGGAGGTCATGGAGCATACCAAGAATGGTCTAAATCTATTCAATGAAAATAATTATGCACTCTAGAAAGGAAGAATGGAGGTCTAACTCTTGGCGCAAGGTTACGAAGTATGGGACGCTGTTCAAAATGGATTTACATCAACTACGGATGAACAAGGTAAGAAGAATTTGGTAAATGATGCAAAAGAAAAGAATATTATTATCAGTGGACTTATTGAATCTGCTTATCATAAGGTGTTGGGTTGTAAAACTGCCAAAAATGTATGGGAAAATCTTGAGAATATATATGCAGGTGACTCAAATGTCAAAAAAGCAAAGCTTCAAATCTATAGAGAAAAATTTTAGCAACTCAGAATGAAAGAAGATTCCAACATTGCTGCATACTTCCAATATGTTGATGAAATAACCAATACTTTGGAAGGATTGGGAGAGCTAGTTGACGAGAAGACTATTATACGGAATATTCTTAGAACGTTACCAGGGAGATTTAACCCAAAGGTATCAGTCTTAGAATAAAATGCAAATCTGGACAAACTCAGCGAAGAGGAATTACATGGAGTTCGCATAGCATATGAAATGAGACTTGATGAAGAAGAGGGGACTTCACATCTAGAAATTGCGTTTGTTGCATCTAAGAAAACCAATAAGGATAAACAACCTTAAATTGAAAAGACATGCACCTACAAGTGTGAAGAAAAGGGAGATGATGAAGAAGGTCTTTCAGATGAAGAATAGGATTACTTCATGAGAAAACTAAAAATTGGTGAGGGACAGTTCAAAGGTAAACTTCCATTGATATGTTTCAGCTGTAATGAGGTTGGGAATTTTGCAACAAAATTTCCAAACAGAAGTAGTGGTAACTCAAAAGGAAAGAAAGGCTTTAAGAAATTCAACAAGCAAGGATCCAAAAGGAACTTTCTCTCTAAAGAAGATAGCTCATCATCCGATGAAGACAATGACAGTGAAGAAGAAGCCAATGAGAGAGTATTGTTTATGGCCAAGCACAATAAACCCAAGCACAATAAGCAAGAGGTATCAAACAACAAAGAAGAAGGATGGACCATAGATGAATTTTATGAGGAAGCAATCAAGCTTATAAAAGATCTCAAGGCGGAGAAGATCCGTTCCAAAACTCTTGAAGAACAAGTTCAAGGTCTCAAAATTGAAGTTGAAGAACAAAAATGCATTGAAGAGTCACTTCAAAAGAAGTTGGAAGAAAGCAACCAAGAAAGGGAAGAATTAGAAGCCGAAGTAGTCTCGCTGCGTGAGGAAGTGAAGAAAGGAAAAACTTTCCAAAACTATGCCAACATCTCAAGGGCATTGGAAGAACTCATCAACAATCAATGATCTTACAATGACAAAACTCGCATCGGTTTCAAAGAAAAAGAAGCAGGACCTTCTACAACAAAATACAATGAACCTATGAGATCTGACATGCATGTAGACTTCATTGGACAAGATTCGCAAGTGCAGCCTTGGAAGACAATTCCTTGTCGAAATTTTCCATCCAAGTACCAACATATTTTTTATGGCTACTGTTATTCATGTGGAAAATTTGGTCATAAAGCTGTAGAATGTCGCACGTACCCTAGGAACGAATACAATTCCAAGAGATCTGTCAAATATGAACCTCCCTGGGCTCAGCAAAACATCAATAGATTTGAACATTTAAGAAACAATAGTGAATGTTACAAATGTCGAAACTTTGGACACATAGCCAAAGACTGTAGACTTGAAAAACCTCCAGGGGAATCTTTGAAGCCACAGAACGAACGAACATGGAAGAAGAAGAAGAATGATAATTGTGCTCTCGCTTTCAAGGCTCAAAAGAACAAAAATGTGTGGTATGTTGATAGCGGTTGCTCAACGCATATGACTAGAGATAGAAATAAATTTGTATCTCTAAAAGAGAAGAAGGATGGAACTGTGTCCTTTGGAAATGATGGATCTTCAAATGTTATAGGATCAGGTACTGTCACTCTCGGAAGCAAAGATGCTCTATCCAAGAATGTTTTATTGGTTGAAAACATGAATCACAATCTGCTCAGTGTTGGAAAAATGTGTGATCAAGGACACACAATACTATTCAACTCCACGAAATGCGAAATCAGGAAAGGCGAGCTCCAAATGACATAAATCTTCTGGATGAAGCAACTAAAGCATGTCTAATAGCTAAAGAGGATGATACAATAATTGGTAGCAATGATGATCGACTAAGTAAGAAGTTTGCTACAAAGGTGCAAAGTGATTTTGAGATGTCTTTACTTGGTGAGCTGACATACTTCTTAGGGCTTCAAATATCTCAGCAAGAGAAAGGAATATTTATATGTCACGCCAAGTACATCAAGGAAATGCTCAAGAAATTTAAAATGGAAGATTGCAAACCCATCCTTACTCCAACGGTAACAGGTTTCAAATTGAGCATAGACGACTCATCTAAGGATGTGGATCAAAGGTTGTACAAATCTATGATTAGTAGGCTTCTATATGTAACAGCCTCTTAACCAGATGTTATGCAAGAAGTTGGACAATTAGCAAGATTCCAAGCAGCACCAAAAGAATCACATATTAAATATTCACCAGCATTGGAATATCTTCGCCAGAAGCTTGGGATTCTTCCAAGTTCTCATTAGATTTTCCTTTTCAGAATATAAAGGGGGAGTGGAAGTAGATTATAGGTCTGCAGGACCATTGTGTGTCAGGGGGAGTGGAAGTGTGTACAGGTCCGCAGGATGGTTGTGTTTCAGGGGGAGTTACCCTTTGCCATTGATGTCAAAGGGGGAGGGAATGTTGTAGGAATAGGTGTCATGATCGCAAGGGGAGTACTTTTGTTTCCATCAATGCTAAAGGGGGAGATTTTTGATCAGCGGTTGTCATTAATGTCAACCCATGCAGCACCAGGGCCTAACACAATATTGCATGGGAATTTTGACCTACCAGATTAATATATTCTGGGTCAATAATGCTTTTTATGGTTTCTACTTGTCGACATGTTTCTGTTGATATATGGCATGCCATGTAATTCTTCACAGTTTAAGAGATATTCATGTTTGAAGTTTGTACACCCAGTTAGTGGGCTAAAACCCCATGGGGTTGGGGCATGGGCCATTGAAAAATCATATTTAATATTTTTTAAGCTCCTAAAATCCATCCCATGTTCACTTGTTGAAGCCCCTCTCAACTTAAGAATTTATATAAATTGTGATCTTCATTTCCTCCTTAGGCAAGGGATTTCACTATCTGAAACAGGTCATCGTGGAATTTTCGCTCTAAATTTTTTTATACAAAGGTTCAAAATCTGAAATTTTTATGAGGTGAAGCCAAAATCCTAAGGAATCTGCTGTAAAAATTTCAAATCAAGGTGCACAACATTTTTGGAGATATGATCTGTGGAAGTCAAGGTTTTTGCAGGCTCCTGAAATTCATCTCAAAGAAATGACCTTGGTAAAATTGTCATAACTCTCTCTCTGAGTATCAGATTGGAATTCTGTAAAACGTGGCAGATATTGCACAGTCTGGAGTTTTTTCTCTATCAATTTCAGATCCAAACGAGGAAACAGTGACACTTGGCACGGCGTACAAGTGTGCTCTGCTGAAATAGTCCATAATTAGGGCATTGTGAGAAATTGGGTATAAATCTCTCTTCAAGAATCCAAATTGGTTCAAACATATGGCATTGGAAAGACAACTCAGAGGACTACTATAGGACCAAAACTAAGATATTTATGATCTGAAATAATAGAGATACACCAAATTCAATATCGAGTTCCTAGAAGGCAAGAAAAAGCTAGATCATGTGTTGTCAAGGGTTGCAAAGGACCAGAATTTCTATGGCAGCAAAACAAAGAAAGATGCAATAGAGGGTAGCATGATAAGAGCAACAAACAAGGTGCATAACAGCAGCAAGGAGTTCATCATATGAAGTCTTCAAGTGGGCAGCACTGAATACAATCATTGTAAAGGTATCTTTGTAATAAGTCATTGTAAATACATTATTGTAAAAATTGTACTAGTGTCTATCTGCCAAGGGTTGAAGAGGCAGTGTTGGGAGGCCTATGATCATCATTAGTTGGTTGTGTCAAATTTGGGGTTATGGTCTAGTATATCTTCTTCTTCTACATCATTCTATATCATTGTAAAGTGGACCATTTTCCCTGGTACGAGAGTCCATTCTTCTTTTATTCTTCTATAGGGTGGTAGGGTGGTGCGAGGGTGAGTTGTAGCTCATTGGGTGTTAGCATCCGTCCAAGTGATCACTCAAGAAATCTCGTTAATGATCTATCCATGAGCCGGAGAAGACAACTTTTTCTTTCATATTTTAAAGTCGGGAGCTTTATTTTCAATTGGAGTTGAATATTAAAGAATTATTGTGTAAAGAAATAGGTGGTTTTTGTCCCGAGTGGGTTTCACCTAAAAACCGTGTGCATTTGTGTTCTCTTTGTTTGCCTACGGCTTCTGAATCTGCGGTTGATGCTGCGGTTTATTAATGCTAATTTGTAAGGAATACATTCACCCCCCCTCTCAATATTTCCAACAATTGGTATCGCAGCTGGTTCCTTCAATAGCAAGTTTAACAGCTGGAAAGGTCATGGAGCATACCAAGAATGGTGTACCCTCATTCAACAGTAATTCTTTATGCACTAGAGAAAGGAAGAATGGAGGTCTATTCTTGAGTATACACAAGCAGGACTGTTTCAATGGATTTACATCAACTACGGATGAACAAGGTAAGAAGAATTTGGTAAATGATGCAAAAGCAAAGAATATTATTATCAGTGGACTTATTGAATCTGCTTATCATAAGGTGTTGGGTTGTAAAACTGCCAAAAATGTGGACAAGCTAGAGAATATATATGGAGGTGACTCAAATGTCAAAGAAGAAAAGCTTCAAATCTATAGAGCAAAATTTGAGCAACTCAGAATGAAAGAAGATTGCAACATTGTTGCATACTTCCAATACGTTGATGAAATAACCAAAAATTTGGAAGGATTGGGAGAGCCAGTTGACGAGAAGACTATTATACGGAAGATTCTTTGAACGTTACCAGGGAGATTCAACCCAAAGGTATTGGTCTTAGAATACAGTGCAAACCTAGACAAACTCAACAAAGAGGAATTACATGGAGTTCTCATAGCATATGAAATGAGACTTGATGAAGAAGAGGGTACTTCACATCTAGAAACTGTCTTCGTTGCATCTAAGAAAACCAATAAGGATAAATAACCTTCAACTGAAAAGACATGCACCTGCAAGTGTGAAGAAAAGGGAGATGATGAAGAAGGTCTTTCAGATGAAGAATATGCTTAGTTCATGAGAAAACTAAAAATTGGTAAGGGAAAATTCAAAGGTAAACTTCCATTGATATGTTTCAGCTATAATGAGGTTGGGCATTTTGCAGAAAAATGTCCAAACAGAAGTAATGGCAACTCAAAAGGAAAGAAAGAATTTAAGAAATTCAACAAGAAAGTATCCAAAAGGAACTTTCTATCTAAAGAAGATAGCTCATCATCCGATGAAGACAATGACAGTGAAGAAGAAGCCAATGAGAGAGTATTGTTTATGGCCAAGAACAATAAACCCAAGCATAATAAACAAGATGTATCAAACAACGAAGAAGAAGGATGGACAATAGAAGAATTTTATGAGGAAGCAATCAAGCTTATAAAAGATCTCAAGGCGGAGAAGATCCGTTCCAAGACTCTTGAAGAACAAGTTCAAGGTCTCAAAATTGAAGTTGAAGAACACAAATGCATTGAAGAGTCACTTCAAAAGAAGTTGGAAGAAAGCAACCAAGAAAGGGAAGAATTAGAAGCTGAAATAGTCTCGCTACGTGAGGAAGTGAGGAAAGGAAAAACTATCCAATACTATGCCAACAACTCAAGGGCATTGGAAGAAATCATCAACAATAAACGATCTTACAACGAAAAAACTGGCATCGATTACAAAGAAGAAGAAGCAGGACCTTCTACAACAAAATACAATGAACCTATGAGATCTGACATGCATGTAGACTTCATTGGACAAGATTCGCAAGAGCAGCCTTGGAAGACAATTCCTCGACGAAAAATTCCATCCAGGTACCAACATATTTTTTATGGCTACTGTTATTCATGTGGAAAATTTGGTCATAAAGCTGTAGAATGTCGCACGTACCCTGGGAACAAATACAATTCCAGGAGATATGTCAAATATGAACCTCCCAAGGCTCAGCAAAACATCAATATATTTGAACATTTAAGAAATAATATTGAATGTTACAAATGTCGAAACTTTGGACACATAGCCAAAGACTGCAGACTTGAAAATCCTCCAGAAGAATCTTCGAAGCCACAGAATGAATGAACATGGAAGAAGAAGAAGAATGATAATTGTGCTCTCGCTTTCAAGGCTCAAAAGAACATAGATGTGTGGTATGTTGATAGTATTTGCTCAATGCATATGACTGGAGATAGAAATAAATTTGTATCTATGAAAGAGAAGAAGGACGGAACCATGTCCCTTGGAAATTATGGATCTTCAAATGTTATAGGATCAGGTACTGTCACTCTCGAAAGCAAAGATGCTCTAGCCAAGAATGTTCTATTGGTTGAAAACATGAATCACAATCTGCTCAGTGTTGGACAAATGTGTGATCAAGGACACACAATACTATTCAACTCCATGAAATGTGAAATCAGGAAAGGCGTGTATGGTGAAATTGTGGCTACAACAAGTCGAGCTCCAAACGACATATATATTCTAGATGAAGCAACTAAAGCATGTCTAATAGTTAAAGAGGATGATACAATAATTGGTAGCAATGATGATCGACTAAGTAAGAAGTTTGCTACAAAGATGCAAAGTGATTTTGAGATGTCTTTACTTGGTGAGCTGACATACTTCTTAGGGTTTCAAATATCTCAACAAGAGAAAGGAATATTTATATGTCAAGCCAAGTACATCAAGAAAATTCTCAAGAAATCTAAAATGGAAGATTGCAAACCCATCCTTACTCCAATGGTAACAGGTTGCAAATTTAGCATAGATGACTCATCTAAGGATGTGGATCAAAGTTTGTACAGATCTATGATTAGTAGTCTTCTATATGTAACAGCCTCCTGACCAGATGTTATGCAAGAAGTTGGACAAGTAGCAAGATTCCAAGCAGCACCAAAAGAATCACATATTAAATATTCACCAGCATTGGAATATTTTAGGCTTGGGATTCTCCCAAGTTCTCATTAGATTTTCCTTTTTCAGAATGTAAATGGGGAGTGGAAGTATATTACAGGTCTACAGGACGGTTGTGTGTCAGGGGGAGTGGAAGTGTGTACAGGTCCACAGGATGGTTGTATTTCAGGCAGAGTTACCCTTTTCCATTGATGTCAAAGGGGGAGAGAATGTAGTAGGAAGAGGTGTCATGATCGCAGGGGGAGTACTTGTGTTGCCATCAATGCCAAAGGGGGAGATTGTTGATCAGCGGTTGTCATTGATGTCAACCCAAGCAGCACCAGGGGCTAACCCAATATTGCATGGAAATTTTGACCTACCAAATTAATATATTCTGGGTCAATAATTTTTTTGATGGTTTCTACTTGTCGAGATGTTTCCGTTGATATATGGCACGCCATGTAATTCTTCACAGTTTGAGAGATATTCATGTTTGAAGTTTGTACCCCAGTTAGTGGGCTAAACCCCATGGGGTTGGGGCATGGGTCATTGAAAAGTCATAATTAATATTTTTTAAGCTCCTAAAATCCCTCCCACGTTCACTTGTTGAAGCCCCTCTCAACTTAAGCATTTATATAAATTGTGATCTTCATTTCCTCCTTAGGCAAGGGATTTCACTATCTGAAACAGGTCATCACGGAATTTTCACTCTAAATATTTTTCTACGAAGGTTCAGAAGCTGAAATTTTTATGAGGCAAAACCGAAATCCGGAGGAAGCTACTGTAAAAATTTCAGAACAAGGTACTCAATTTTTTTGGAGATATGATTTGTGGAAGTCAAGGTTTTTGCAGGATCTTGAAATTCATCTCAAATAAATGACCTTGGTAAAATCGTCATAACTCTCTCTCTGAGTATCGAATTGGAATTCCATAAAAATTAGCAGATAGTGCACAGTCGGTAGTTTTCAGTCTATAAATTTCAGAGCCAAATGAAGAAAAAAATGACACGTGGCACGCCAGACAAGTGCGCTCTGCTGAAATAGTCCATAATTAGGGCATTGTGAGAAATTTGGTATAAATCTCTCTTGAAGAATCCAAAATGGTTCAGACCTATGGAATTGGAAAGATAATTCAGAGGAATACTACAGGACCAGAAATCAGATATTTAAGATCTGAAATAACAAAGATACACCAGATTAAATATCGAGCTCCTAGAAGGAAAGAAAAAGCTAGATCATGTGTTGTCAAGGGTTGCAAAGGACCAGAATTTCTACAGCAGCAAAGCAAAGCAAGATGCAGCAGAGGGTAGCATGACAAGAGCAGTAGCCAAGGTGCATAACAGCAGCAAGAAGTTCATCATATGAAGTCTTCAAGTGGACAACACTACATACAATCATTTTAAAGGTATCTTTGTACTAAGTCATTGTAAATACATTACTATAAAAATTGTACTAGTGTCTATCTCCCAAGGGTTGAAGAGGCAGTGTTGGGAGGTCTAGGATCATCATTATTTGGTTGTGTCAAAGTTGGGGTTATGGTGTAGTATATCTTCTTCTTCTACATCATTCTATATCATTGTAAAGTGGACCATTTTCCCTGGTACGGGAGTCCATTCTTCTTTTATTCTTCTATAGGGTGGCAGGGTGGTGCTAGGGTAAGTTGTAGCTCATTGGGTGTTGGAGCATCCGTTTGGTTGACTACTAAAGAATATCGGGTGTTGGAGCATCCATCCAGTGGGAGCTAGAGAAGAATGATTTTCTATATTCTAGGAAGTTGGAGCTTTATTTTCAATTGGAGTTGAATATTAAAGAATTATTAGAAAAGCATTAGGTGGTTATTGTCCTGGAGTGGGTTTCCACCTTAAAAACTGTGTGCATTTGTGTTCCTCTTGTTTGCTGCTATCATTTTCCAAAAACTGATAATAATTGAAGATTGACTAATGCTCTAATTGAAAGGAATACTGATTCACCCCCCCGTCCCCTCTCAATATTTCCAACAATTGGTATCAGAGCTTGGTTCCTTCAATAACAGTTTAACAGCTGGAAGGAGGTCATGGAGCATACCAAGAATGGTGTACCTCTATTCAATGAAAATAATTATGCACTCTGGAAAGGAAGAATGGAGGTCTATCTCTTGGCGCAAGGTTACGAAGTATGGGACACTGTTCAAAATGGATTTATATCAACCGTGGATGAACAAGGTAAGAAGAATTTGGTAAATGATGCAAAAGCAAAGAATATTATTATCAGTGGACTTATTGAATCTTCTTATCATAAGGTGTTGGGTTGTAAAACTACCAAAAATGTATGGGACAAGCTTGAGAATATATATGCAGGTGACTCAAATGTCAAAGAAGCAAAGCTTCAAATCTATAGAGAAAAATTTGAGCAACTCAGAATGAAAGAAGATTGCAACATTGCTGCATAATTCTAATACGTTGATGAAATAACCAATACTCTGGAAGGATTGGGAGAGCCAGTTGACGAGAAGACTATTATATGGAAGATTCTTAGAACGTTACCACGGAGATTCAACTCAAAGGTATCGGTCTTAGAATATAGTGCAAATTTGGACAAACTCAACAAAGAGGAATTACATGGAGTTCTCATAGCATATGAAATGAGACTTGATGAAGAAGAGGGTACTTCGCATCTAGAAACTGCGTTCGTTGCATCTAAGAAAACCAATAAGGATAAACAACTTTCAATTGAAAAGACATGCACCTGCAAGTGTGAAGAAAAGGGAGATGATGAAGAAGGTCTTTCAGATGAAGAATATGCTTACTTCACGAGAAAACTAAAAATTGATAAGGGACAATTCAAAGGTAAACTTCCATTGATATGTTTCAGGTATAATGAGGTTGGGCATTTTGCAGAAAAATGTCCAAACAGAAGTAATGGCAACTCAAAAGGAAAGAAAGGCTTTAAGAAATTCAATAAGCAAGGATCCAAAAGGAAATTTCTCTCTAAAGAAGATAGCTCATCATCCGATGAAGACAATGACAGTGAAGAAGAAGCCAATGAGAGAGTATTGTTTATGGCCAAGCACAATAAACAAGAGGTATCAAACAACGAAGAAGAAGGATGGACCATGGAAGAATTTTATGAGGAAGCAATCAAGCTTATAAAAGATCTCAAGGTGGAGAAGATCCATTCCAAAACTCTTGAAGAACAAGTTCAAGGTCTCAAAATTGAAGTTGAAGAACAAAAATGCATTGAAGAGTCACTTCAAAAGAAGTTGGAAGAAATCAACCAAGAAAGGGAAGAATTAGAAGCCGAAGTAGTCTCGCTGCGTGAGGAAGTGAAGAAAGGAAAAACTATCCAAAACTATGCCAATAGCTCAAGGGCATTGGAAGAACTCATCAACAATCAACGATCTTACAACGACAAAACTGGCATCGGTTACAAAGAAGAAGAAGCAAGACCTTCTACAACAAAATACAATGAACCTATGAGATCTGACATGCATGTAGACTTCATTGGACAAGATTCACAAGAGCAACCTTGGAAGACAATTCCATGACGAAAATTTCCATTCAGGTACCAACATATTTTTTATGGCTACTGTTATTCCTGTGGAAAATTTGGTCATAAAGCTGTAGAATGTTGCACGTACCCTAGGAACGAATACAATTCCAGGAGATATGTCAAATATGAAACTCCCAGCAATCAGCAAAACATCAATAGATTTGAACATTCAAGAAATAATATTTAATGTTACAAATGTCGAAACTTTGGACACATAGCCAAAGACTATAGACTTGAAAATCCTCCAGAAGAATCTTCGAAGCCACAGAAGGAATGAACATGGAAGAAGAAGAAGAATGATAATTGTGCTCTCGCTTTCAAGGCTCAAAAGAACAAAGATGTGTGGTATGTTGATAGCGGTTGCTCAACGCATATGACTAGAGATAGAAATAAATTTTTATCTCTAAAAGAGAAGAAGGATGGAACAATGTCCTTTGGAAATGATAGATCCTCAAATGTTATAGGATCAGGTACTGTCACTCTCGGATGCAAAGATGCTCTAGCCAAGAATGTTCTATTGGTTGAAAACATGAATCACAATCTGCTTAGTGTTGGACAAATGTGTGATCAAGGACACACAATACTTTCAACTCCACGAAATGTGAAATTAGGAAAGGCGTGTATGGTGAAATTGTGGCTACAGCAAGTCGAGCTCCAAACGACATATATGTTCTGGATGAAGCAACTAAAGCATGTCTAATAGCTAAAGAGGATGATACAATAATTGGTAGCAATGATGATCGACTAAGTAAGAAGTTTGCTAAAAAGGTGCAAAGTGATTTTGAGATGCCTTTACTTGGTGAGCTGACATACTTCTTAGGGCTTCAAATATCTTAGCAAGAGAAAGGAATATTTATATGTCAAGCCAAGTACATCAAGGAAATTCTCAAGAAATTTAAAATGGAATATTGCAAACCCATCCTTACTCCAATGGTAACAGGTTGCAAATTGAGCATAGATGACTCATCTAAGGATGTGGATCAAAGGTTGTATAGATCTATGATTAGTAGTCTTCTATATGTAACAACCTCCTGACCAGATGTTATGCAAGTAGTTTGACAAGTAGCAAGATTCCAAGTAGCACCAAAATAATCACATATTAAATATTCACCAGCATTGGAATATCTTCGCCAGAATCTTGGGATTCTCCCAAGTTCTCATTAGATTTTCCTTTTTCAGAATATAAAGGGGGAGTGAAAGTAGATTACAGGTCTGCAGGACGGTTGTGTGTCAGGGGGAGTGGAAGTGTGTACAGGTCCGCAGGATGGTTTTGTTTCACGGGGAGTTACCCTTTGCCATTGATGTCAAAGGGAGAGAGAATTTTGTAGGAAGAGGTGTCATGATCACAGGGGGAGTACTTGTGTTTCCATCAATGCCAAAGGGGGGGATTGTTGATCAGTGGTTGTCAATTATGTCAACCCAAGTAGCACCAGGGGCTAACCCAATATTTCATGGGAATTTTGACCTACCAAATTAATATATTCTTGGTCAATAATTATTTTTATGGTTTGTACTTGTCGATATGTTTCCGTTGATATATGGCATGCCATGTAATTCTTCACGGTTTGAGAGATATTCATGTTTGAAGTTTGTACCCCCAGTTAGTGGGCTAAAACCCCATGGGGTTGGGGCATGGGCCATTGAAAAGTCATATTTAATATTTTTTAAGCTCCTAAAATCCCTCCCATGTTCACTTGTTGAAGCCTCTCTCAACTTAAGCATTTATATAAATTGTGATCTTCATTTCCTCCTTAGGCAAGGGATTTCAGTATGTAAAACAGGTCATCGTAGAATTTTTGCTGTAACTTTGTTTCTACGAAGGTTCAAAAGCTGAAATTTTTATGAGGTGAAGCCGAAATCTCGAGGAATCTACTGTAAAAATTTCAGATCAAGGTGCACAATATTTTTGGAGGTATGATTTGTGGAAGTCAAGGTTTTTGCAAGATCTTGAAATTCATCTCAAAGAAATGACCTTGGTAAAATCGTCATAACTCTCTCTCTGAGTATCGGATTGGAATTCCATAAAAAGTGGTAGATAGTGCACAGTCTGTAATTTTCTCTCTATCATGTTTAGAGCCAAATGAAGAAACAATGACACATGGCACGTCGTACAAGTGCGCTCTGCTGAAACAGTCCATAATTAGGGCATTGTGAAAAATTGGGTATAACTCTCCATTGAAGAATCCAAATTGGTTTAGTCCTATGGCATTGGAAATATGACTCAGAGGACTACTACAGGACATAAAATCAGATATTTATGATCTGAAATAACATAGATACACCAGATTCAATATCGAGCTCCTAGACGGCAAGAAAAAGCTAGATCATGTGTTGTCAAGGGTTGCAAAGGACCAGACTTTCTATGGCAGCAAAGCAAAGCAAGATGCAGTAGAGGGTAGCATGACAAGAGCATCAACCAAGGTGCATAACAGCAGCAAGAAGTTCATCATATGAAGTCTTCAAGTGGGCAGCACTACATACAATCATTGTAAAGGTATCTTTGTAATAAGTCATTGTAAATACATTATTGTAAAAATTGTACTAGTGTCTATCTACCAAGGGTTGAAGAGGCAGTGTAGGGAGGTCTAGGATCATCATTAGTTGGTTGTGTCAAAGTTCAGATTATGGTCTAGTATATCTTCTTCTTCTACATCATTCTATATCATTGTAAAGTGGACCATTTTCCCTGGTACGGGAGTCCATTCTTCTTTTATTCTTCTATAGGGTGGTAGGGTGGTGCTAAGGTGAGTTGTAGCTCATTGGGTGTTGGGGCATCCATTCAGTTGACTAATGAAGAATCTCAGGCGTTGGAGCATCCATCCAGTGGGAGTTAGAGAAGAATTCTTTTCTATATTTTAGGAAGTTGGAGATTTATTTTCAATTGGAGTTGAATATTAAAGTATTATTAGAAAAGCATTAGGTGGTTTTTTTCCTGGAGTGGGTTTCCACCTTAAAAACTGTGTGCATTTGTGTTCCTCTTCTTTGCTGCTATCATTGTACAAACACTGATAATAATTAAAGATTAACTAATGCTCTTATTGAAAGGAATACTGATTCACCCCCCCCCCCCCCAGTATTTCCAACAGGAATGAAGTTGGATCAGGTTGATGACAATTCGATCTATTGGTTGTGATCATCTCCTCCTACTTTCTTAATAAATATATATGTTCATTTTCTCATACATATGTTTGTATCTTGTGAAATGTATTCTTGATGATGTATGTATTCTCAGATCTAATTGGTTTGATTTGATTAAGATAAATAAATACTTGTATATTTGTATTTTTTGTTGTTGTTCTCTTTCTTTGATTTCAGGAATCGATCTAGCGGATTGAGTTGGATTAAGAGTGACGGCAACAACGACCAAAGGAGAAGAAGAGAGAAAGGATTACAAGTAGGTGTATTTCCCTTTCTTTATATCTATTTGTCTTAGAGAAAATAATAGTTGTCTTTCTTCTTTTGTTCTGAGTGAAGGAACACCACACTCATGGAATTTATTTTATCCGTAGATTAAAATTATGTGTAATAGATGCTGCCACATGTCATCCAAAAATCATCCTCTTAACCACTCCAAAATGTCGTTTCTACTTGCCATGTGTCTTTTTGACGATGTGCCACATCAAATGATCCACATCCCTATAGAATCCTCACATGGAATCTACATAGCCTCATCATGCCCTCGTGGCACTTGGAAACTCAGCCCAACCAGTGGGTCCCATTGGGCACGACCCCATTAGTGCAATTCATCAATTTCCTTTGTTATCTGGTTTTAGGGGATATTTGGGTGTGCATGAATTTTTCATTGTGGAAATTTCCCAGGACCCCCGGACTCCTCCTCCTTGTAAACACATCAGGGCCTGACCCACACCCGAGATTCCTTTTGTTACATCTTGGCCCTCACCCCAAAATGTTCTGTATTCTTAAAGACATATACTTCTTATGAAATTATTTGGTCTCATGCCAAGCTATAAGAAAAATCCCCATTCCCAAATTACGTTTGAAATATCACCTACATGTATATTTGCCACCAACCCCCCCTCTTGCACCATTCCATCCCCTAAGACATCTTTGTCTACCTAAAAAAATGAATATCTGTTTCCCTGGAACACACATTTCTCCATTCCCTCAAACGTACATTTCTCCATCCCCTGGGACATACATTTTTTAGTCTCCATCCCCCAATAAATAAAATGTTACATCAGGGAATAGGAATGTTCTCATCCCACAGCTTCCATCTACCATGGCTATATCAACATGTGTTGTGTTTATAATGAACATTTTAAAACATCATCAAGGAGTCAAGCTCCATGGTGACATGGCCCTAGCCACATAGACTTCACACTAGGCCCACGTGGCATCAAAATTCCACTACCATGTGTTAGTTAGATTCAACCTATTCAACATTTGAAAGTGTAATTAAGCAACATATTGACCAAGAAATTAGTGGTAAATCTCATAAGTTAATAAATTTCTCCAACCCTTCATAAATGTCCAAACTCCTTAATAAATCTAACAAATCTTATTCATCATTCATTCAATCCTATTACTCTGCAACGACTAAGCTTATAAGTCTTAAGGAATTTGATGGCTTCTGAAGTCTTTCTTAGTATCGAGCAATGCTCAACACCCATATCATGACATGAATGAAATATACACTCCAACATAGTCATTCTAGACAATAACATAGTGTTGATATGTCTACAACAACCCCCCATTTTTCTTCAAGAAATTAAAAAAAAAATAGTGACCGTTAAAAAAAAAAAAAATTTATATCACTAAACAAACTGCCTGAAATACCTAAGTAATAAAAAAAAAAAATTTCCTTTTTAAATATGCTTTCAGGTTGGAGGGTTTAGAGGTCGGTAATTGCACTAAATTTTTTTATCCATTCATCTTGATATACCATATTTTTGACCTCCCATCATCCCGATCTCCCATGTGTTGAGTGAATTTATAGTTTTATGCCTTTTTAGATTGTTATATATTTAAAAAAAAAACATTAATCATGTTACTTGGCACTTGACTACTTAATACTCATTTAAGGTTCAACTTAATAAGTATTCCAACCTTCTGAACACTCGGTTGCGTACTTCACCATTGATATGATAGAAAGTTAGATATTTATTGTTGAATTTATTAATCTTTAATATTTTCACTTCACGCGTTTGTAGGTTACTAACTCTATGATATTTTCGAAAATTTTCCCTTTTAATCTTTCAAGAAGCCATTACAGTGTGATATTTCAAAAAATTATCTTTTTATGCTTTTAATAAACCATTATAGTGTAGTAAATTGATTTTTTTAAGTCTAAATTCTCCTTTTCTCCC
This sequence comes from Pinus albicaulis, assembly GCA_034641835.2. Taxonomy (NCBI): domain Eukaryota; kingdom Viridiplantae; phylum Streptophyta; class Pinopsida; order Pinales; family Pinaceae; genus Pinus; species Pinus albicaulis. The sequence continues at coordinate 748,259,893 of CM076582.1, read as the reverse complement.
TGTGCTCAATTTCTCATTTTTGTATGAAAGAGCGATCATTTATTCCAGAGTTTGAGTTCTTCTAGTTAGTATTAACTTTTGTTTTCTTTTGAATTCAACTCTCCATTTCTTGAAACTAATATATCTTATCATTTCTTCTTTGTTGTTACAGGTGAAATAATGGGAAAGAAGGGAAAAACACAATATTCAAGGCCCAACATTTAGAATTAAAATGAATATGAAAGTGGCAGAAGTTATAATGCACTAGGAAAGAAATATCAATTCATCATTTATCCCGCACACAACATACAAGACCCAGGATGCAGGAATTTTTATGATGGGGAGAAATATATGAATATTTCTTTGAAAACAATGAATGGAAAAGCCCTAAAAAATCATTTGATAAGTATCCAAAAAAGTTGTGGAATATGAGGCAATTAAAAGGGTAGAATTGCATAAAATTTCAATCAGGATATCCATGTTCCCTTACTATGAAATGGTAATTTGGATTACCTCTCAATCCCATGTTCAAACTTGCTCCATTATTGATCATAACAAAAAATTTATTGCTTCTTGTACATTTGAGGTTCTTAGGTCTATTTAAAAGATTAATCCTCATGAAATTATTCTTAATATATACATTTTGAATTATTTTCGTAAAAATGTGCTTAGTAATAAGAATAAGGAGTACACCTTAATTACCAAGAAGTGGATCCATGATCCTAAAGGGTCTAAATTCAAGACTGGAAAATAGTATCCAATAGAAATTTTCAAAAACCGTCATTTATTTGTAATCAAAATGCTCTCAATATTGTACAGTGACTCAAATCCTAGATATTGCAAGGTAAAATGGGTTCTAGTTATTTATGGAATATTTAAATAATTAAAAAGGTTTAATTAGGTTGATATTTTGTCCCAAAACCTATCAGAAACAAATAAGCTATCTCTATCTACCCCTATAGGTTTTGAACATAGTTTCTTTATGTAAACATATCTCATGGATATTGTTATTACATCAGTGCATTTCTCATTTATGGAATGGATTTACTCTCTAATCCATCAACTCAACAAACTGTTCAACATTTCTATTCCACTATGTGGTAAGGTAGATACAAGAATCAATTTTATGATATATGTGATAATATTATTCTTTGTTTTCATAAGATATTGTTTGTAAGAACGTTACCAAGGGTAATAAAGGAATTTCATTCTGCACTATTTAAAATTGGAGACTGGTTCATTGAAGAGAATTTTTCCTACACCATAATTTATGAAGTGAAGTAGGCCCTTGTGTTTTGCCACGGTTCATTCCGGATAGATTATAAATTAGAGAGATTGTAAATCAAACAACTTTGAATGGAATTACTAGATTATTCCATAAATTTCAAAAGAAACTATGGCCTAATTTTCCTATCAATGTCCTCCAGATGATATTTAGAGATATAGGACATGTTGTGGTAGAAGAAAACGATCTACAAGAACTCTTGTTACATTCACTTCCTCATTAAAAATATGATCCAAAGGACGTTATTATTGATCATTTTAGCTTAATCAATTTTACAAAATTTAATTTCATCAACAACCACTTTTTTATTATGTCTTTATTAATTATGATAATTTTGATCAAGTTTCAACAAAGACTCATTTTAGGAGTATGGAGGAAAAGGTAAAATCTTAATAAATTTAGGGAGGAAACATATGACTATTACCTCAGGTAGAGAAGTGTAAATTCTGGTACACCACTTGCAGAATTGAAACCTTTTGAAGATATTGGCTTTTTCTTCACATATATTCCTTCATATTTTGATTCTCAATATACACAATAAGAGAATATTGAGGCTTTAAATCCTTCAAAGTTACATGTTCTTTCCATTCCAATAGATAAATCTCATGTTCAATCATATCCTTACAAGATAGATAAAGATATCATCCAAGATGAAGCATTAGAACATTCTCAAGGTACAGAGAAAACAATAGTTCAAGAACAAGGAAGCTCTTTTCAAGATAAAATGATAATGGATATTGAATCTCCTTATCGAATAAATAATATTGATGATCATATGGAAATTGATTCTTCTGAGGCAGAGAAAGTTAAAGATTCAATTGAGGCACATAAAATTATTCAAGTGATTATTAAGAAATTAGTAAGGCGATTCAAGAAAATCCATTGCCACCGACTGATCTAGGTAAATTCCTGATACCCTTAACCAAGACCTTTTACTTCAACTGATGTGTTAGAATTGCATTTAATTAAAGCGTTAATGAACATAAGTGAACCTCTGCATGTTATAAAGAAGAGGAACATAACAAGAAATAGCAACATAAAACATTGATAATGAAGTTCGTCCAGGAGGGAATACGTCTCCGGAACTTGGTATCAAGATCGTGTAGGCTGTTGCATTAAGTGTTGTAAGGAGTGAAGATGTACATGGGTGGTGTTTTTACTATCATACAAGGAAAATTCCCTCACACAGGAGTGGCTAGACCTCTATATGATATGTTCCACTATGGAACCTCATTCACAAAAAGGACTCCTATCAGTATGAAAATAACTCACACATAAATACTATGAGTATCACACCAACATGGAAAAAAAGGGATCTCAGACAACATACATGTGAAAATGAGCATCCCATCGGTATGGCATCAAAGGGATCTCAAATATAATACAAATCCATGATAGAAAGTACATCTCACATCAAGAACAAAACAAGATCCCACATCAATCATCAATAGGGATCTGTACAACACAATGCATCTCATCACAAAGAGACAAATAAGTACATGAAATCAATGCATCATATACGTCACACTGAAGATGATTGAAGAATGAGTTGCTCCGCTGCTGGATCTGAAATCACCATCACAATCGTGATATCGAAAGGTGTTAAATCAACTGCTCACTCATTGAATGTTGACACCTGAAACTTCACTTCAAAAAGTGGCCGAAAAATATAAAGCTCAGATGGAAAATTTGAATATGCCATCAGATTTGTGACGTCGAATAGTGCAAAATCGACTGTCAAATTTCTGAATTCTGACAATGTGAAAATCTAGGGAAAAAAGGAATCTTTTAGTTTGCCCCTAGATTCCTCAAAGATGTTGTTGCATGGGTGGACTGAAAATCTGCAACTCAAAAGGCAAATCTAACCTTTCCATTGCATTCCTTACGAAAAATCGTGAAAAATGACTGTAAACTTGACTATATTCCGACATGGAGAAAAAATACCTCCCTGGGAAAATTTCAAGGATCATGGTTCCGCTCCCTATTTCTGGGCCTACTCAAGGTTCCACCTACAAATATAAAATCACTGCCTCGATCCACGTGCTTGATCCATTCTTCCTTGGCCTGGGTGCACTAGTGAAATGAAAGGTTAAAATAGTGTTGAAGTGGACGAATATCCCAATGAGGCCGTTGGGCGCAACGGTAATTTAAGTTAATTGTTGGAGGGAGGTTGGGGGGTCAAATCCCGACCCCTCCATAGTGGGCGCAGATCTATTTTAAAAAACCCACATATTATTATTGCATAAGCGTTTTATTGGCAGTCGACATTTTTGGGTGGCAGGTCCGTCGGCATGGTGGCCCGCTCCCCACATCTCCGGCAGAGGGTTATGTTACATATAACATATATAATATATGTTATGGTTATGGTGGCAGGGTTGACCGCCAACCACCCCACCCTATAATATAATTATGTGGTGGTTGGTGCGTGGTGTCCGGCATGGTCATGGCCGCCAACCCCAATAAGATTTTATTTTTATTTTTTTTTAATATAATATGGCATGTTGTGGGGTGGCATGGGTGGTGGCCTGCAACCCCCCATTTTTTCATGATTTTATGTGTTTTTTAAAAAATTTAGGAATTTTTAAAATACCCAATTTTTTTACTGTAGGAGTCAAATTAAGGGTCCCACAAATTCGCCCGGAATTCGGCCGAAGCTGGCCGGGATTCGGTGGCTGGATTTTGGCGAAATTGCACCTCATTTAAGCCTGCTAATTCACCCATTCAACCCAAAACTTTGGTTGCTCATAGCTTTTGCATACAAGCTTGCTTTGACGAACCGTTCACACTGTTGCGATAATTTTAATGATATATTCAACCTAAAATTGTTTCGACAACAATCCAAAAACTTTTATTTTTGAGATTCCATAAGCCCACTTTGTCCTCTATGTGTCTCTGGAGCCACTTAGGTCACCGACTCTAGAAGCTCAAGATGTTTCTCCACAAACAATTTCAGAATCCCTCAAAACTTCCCAAGGAATACAGGAGGAGTTAGTTCAAGATATTTTACCACTCCAATTTCAGAAATATAGGTTATGAAATATATTCCTCCAAAGGTATCCCATTTCAACTTATATTCCTTTTTCTTCAATTTTCAAATCAATTTCTGGAGTAGAGCTAGTTACTAAAATTGTGCCATATTTAAGTGAATATTATTATAATTACTAAACAAAAAACAATAGTTAAGAGATCCGGAAAGAGGAAGTATTATTCTATTGAAATGGTCTCTGAATTAAGATGGCGGACTATAGGAGATTATAAAGATAAAGCAAAATATCAATGTCGACATTAACAACTTTTGTAACCTATACTCAAAACATGGTAAGGGAATTATCTGAAGAATTTGATAAAATATAAACATGATTAAAAATTGGAGGCAAAATTGGAAAGAACAGATTATTTGGTGAACAACAGTGGAAAGCTCATGCCTCAACTCTTAAAGAATTGTTCGCTCTAGTGATAAAAAAATGGAGGAAAAACATGGTTTGGATAAATGATATTTAGAGCAATAATGGCGAGCAAGGTTAATAGAGTTAGATAATGAACATGCCTAGCACATTAATTCTTTGAGGAAATTTCAGAGTAATGAAATTATTCTTAACGAGGAATCATATATCAATCTGGAAACAAATTCCACGACATATGAAGAATAGATCAAGTCCCTGCAACAACAATTAAAAAAAATCCAGGAGGCTATTGTAATTATAAATATCTTTAAAGTGTGGGATTTAAAGGTTAATGGAGAATTATAAGGGGTATAGACTAAATACTTCAAGCAGGTGGATAAATTTTATAGATTATTTCAAGAATTGGTATCCCTTACTGGTAATATTGATTCATTAACCAAAGAAGACAAGATAAGTAATAGATTTGGCATGATTGTTGATTGGGAGAGACAATTTAATCTCAAATGTTGTTTGGTAATTTAATTGATGTTAAATTACTTACATGAATTATCACCCAGGGCTAGTAAACTGATGAAATGTATGTGCACTATATGTGCTAGGAGTCTTTGTCACTTATTCAATTCCTAAGATAATTTGAGTTATCGAAATGCACAGGTTTCTCTATAGCTATGTAAGTAAATAAAACACTCATACAAAATGAAATCAATTACTTTTTTTTCTTGAATAATGATCGCACTCACACTTGCTTTAAAATAAATTCACTCTTGCTCTTAAAATCACACTTACTTAAATGAAAAAAAAAAATCACTCTTGAAAACCATACTTGCTTAAATTTCAATCACTCTTTAAAACCACACTTGCTTAAATGTAAATCACACTTGTACTTGAATGAAAATCACTCTTGAAAACCACACTTTCTTAAATGGAAATCACACTTGTACTCGAATCAAATCACTCTCTGTAATAAAATCAAACTTATAAATATATTTATTTTAATTTAAAGAAGGATTAGTTTTGTTATTGAAAATCACTACAATGTAGAGTTATCCATGTGCATCTGAAATATCTCTTCCCCTGAACAATAAAATGATTAGAAAACAAATCTCAAACTTGTATCTAAGAATCAAATCTCAAATACTCAAATGAATTGACAAAAATCTACACGAAATATGAACTGAAATACTAACTGTTAATAAACGAAGACCTTGTTATCTTGAGGGGGGCCTCCTACGAGAAGCAAGTAGCACTATCAAGCTTTCACAAGTTAATTATCCACACATTGAGATCGCACGACAAGGAAATAAGAAAGAAAGAAAGTTTTAATTTCAAAACAGAGTTTTTGAAACAATCCTCCCCTTGATCAAATAGATTATAGTGGTTTTATAGATCTTTAAAGCAACTAGAAACTCAGAATTCCATTGCATGAATTCTAGCCATGAGATCTCAACAAATCAATTTGAGAATAAAATCAAATATTTTTTGAAGGATTTAGGATGGAATATGAGCCCATATTTGTTCATAATGATCTTATTGCCACAAATTTTCTAAAGAGCAACTCGTTCTAGCTTATTTGTTGACTATGCGTTAAATGAAAATTTGAAAAATCGTATATTCACGTATTCTGCCAAATAAGGCTCCAAAAACTTCAAAAATATCTCTATTGATAACGAATTTGATAAAATGGATATTTCATAACTTAATTGGGCTTGTGTTGAACAAAACCCATGTTTTTTTTTTTTTTTTTTCCGAAATTCACTTTCGTTTGCTTAGAAAATGCATTTGAATTTGAATGGTAAAAAATGTTTCATTTTTCCCTTGATTTGATGTTGGAGGTCCACACGTGTGAGCTGGGTGGAATTTGACCAATATAAATGCATATTAAAACCTTTAAAAACAATGTACATGTGTCGGATTTCCTTCTAGAGTGGTGCTACTACCTCAACCATGGACACAACTGCGGAAACTTGGCTAAACTACAAAAACTTTCACTAGAAAAACTATCATTAGTAAAACCAAGCAAAGTTATTCTTAATTCCTTAAAAATTAAGGAAAACGATGTTAATTAACCAGTTACACATAGAGAGACACACAATGAAGAACTAAGGTAAAATATTGGCAAGTGAGTTAAATGGTGCAATGGATGGTTTGAAGTAAGGGCTTAATGGATGACAAAGACAAGTGAGAATGATGACAAATCAGTGACCCAATATCTCCCCCACACTGAGATATTTTCACGTCCTCATGAAAATTGAGTCTCAAAAATGAACTCATATACCTCTTTTCTTTATCCACACAAGGTTGTCCTATTTCATTCTTGGAGAATGTTTCTTTAAAATATGTTGGTTAATATTATCAATGAATTTATTCTTATATTACATGTCCTTTCTCCTTGATAACATCAGGTGAGAATGAAACCTTGATAACTTCTTGATTTCTTCCATAAAATAAAGATTTTTATTTTTTTTACACTTTAATGAAGTCCACACCAAGTCTCATCTCCATGGAATAAAGCTAATTTCTAGCACCCAATTGTTTGATGCTTAAATCTGAAAGTTGAGTGTTTCAATGGAAAAGGAAACATCAAAGATAATAAAAGAGGAATGCACACAATGTAAAATACAACTCCCAAGAAGTATATTTTCCCAAAATATGGTTTTTTTGAATTTTCCTTCTATTTTATTCATCTTAGAATCGACATCACCCAATTGTGTTGCAATTATACCATAAAGTATCCAAGAAATGGAGTTGAACCAATAAAACCTCTCCTGTGTACAAGATTTTTCAACCAAGGAACAATGAACCCATAGAAGAGATTCCAAGAGGGATAAAAGGTTGATGAAATGATTGAAGCAATGTGATAACTTGGAGTAATAACAACTGACAACATCCCAAAGTAGGTGAACTAGAGGAAAGTGAAATATATGAAGAAGAGGAACCATAATATTTTGGCAAATATCCATTTAAGAGAAATCATGGAGTGGACTCAAACTGAGTTGCATTAATAAAAATGGGTAACAACTTACATATCCAATATTTAACTCAATTATTTGCAATGTGAATCGTGTTCATTGCCATAATTTTGAAGGTATGCCTTAAATCCTTCTTTATACATGTTGAAATAAGATATTAGTATCCTCTACCTAATCCTTATTAATGTCTTCTACTTGAGCCTTGATATCAATGATTTGTGTTGATTATGTAAAGAAAATAAAGTATTTGTGTTGATGCTAGTAACTCTTGTTACGTTTGCTTTATGATGTCAAAAGAACTTGCTCTCGAATTTCTTCCACTTTTTACTCAAATCTTGTTCTTGTTTGCTGCATATATTATTGCAAGAAAATATCTTTGTGATATTGTACCCATAGAAGAGAAAAATGTGCAGCAATTTATACAAAGGTGTAAATAGCATTGTCTTCGATCTTTGGGGATGAACTCGTATTTGTTTCTCTCTCTATCTCTATCTAGGATACTCCATTTTATAGGCATATTGTTTGTGCAAGCTTCAAAGTACTTTGAACATATTTTCTACTATTAAAAACTTTATGAGCTACAATTTCAACACATATCATAGCTAAATCCATCTCTTGCCTAGTAGAGGAGTCAAAATATAGCAAATTTCATTGACTTCTATTATTTCCAACAAATGATCTAAGAAAGGAGTGCATGCATCTATTTTATCTTTTAAAGAAATAGACAATGGATCAAAACATCACAAAATAAGACATTGAGGTCTATTATTTATGCACGATAAAATTGATTACCACCAACTAATGCTTTCATTCCTTCATAAGCATGTCTTAAATCGGCCTTTGCTCCAAACCCATCAAATTTGTCTTGGACCCAACTCTTAAACATATCATAAACTAGTATATTAAAAATTCACCATTGATATCATATTTCAAACTTAGGGACTGTAAGAAATTCATGGTGACTTCTACTATGGATCACTTCCATGCCAAGCTTTCATATTCATAATATTTGCATGATGACTTTTGAATATATTGCACATTATTTCTTGATGAAAAAACTTGTGGATAGAGCATGAATTTGGTATTAGGGATAGATCAATGATGGAAAATATGGTTGAGGGTTAAGTAAATGATGAAAATCATGGTTGAGGGCTAGGTCAATTATGGAGAAGATAGTTTGTAAGAATGGTAATTAAAGTGGTTATTTATCACATTTCCCTAAAATTTTAATAAACTAAAAAGCCTTATGCAAGTTTTTACCTCAATTTTACCTTTTGAAGAACTTGAAATGCTGAAGAAGGGGTTGTAGATGTTGGAATAAAACCATTCTACCAGAAAATAGATTCTTGAATCTTGGGCTTTTGAAAATTCTGAAATTGACTTTTCATGTAATCCAATATTGCACAAAAACATATGCCACGAACTCATTTTAAGGCCAAATTGAGTGCTTCAAAAGGGAAATGGTGTATTTTTACCTTTTTAACCACCACATGCCTTCATAATCCCATTTTGAATAAGAAAATACGTTGATGTGAAAAAATATCATAATCTGGCCTAATCCGTCCACAGTGGTGAAAAATGAAAATTCACCTTCAAAACCCATTTAAAAGTCCTGGAAAATTGCACTTTTTGGGAATTATGCCCGCATTTTACTCAATTTACCATATTTTTAGAAAACCTAGAAGCTCAGAATTTTTTTATTTATGCTCCAATATCTTGCAATATTTGTGCCAAAACTGCCTCTAGAACAAGCTGCTACAACAAAAAGAGGTTGTTACAACAATAGCTGCAAAAACTGCAACTTTCCAAGCTATTGCAGAAAATGTCAATTTTTTCATAAAGCTGTTTTCTTCGAGTTTGAACTGCTGATTTGGATTGTGTACTGGATGTTGAAGTAGAAACCATGGAACATAATGCATATTAACTGAAATAGGACCAATTTTATTATTTTCTTGAAAATTAAATGAATGAAAAAGAGTTATAGTGGTGTAATCATGTTGTTGTTGAATGAAAACAAGATGAACATGCTGCTACAAGAAACCAAAAAATTATACTATTGTAAGTTGTTGTTGTTTCCAATAAAAAATGTAGTCTTCTTCAAAACCAAAATTCATGGTACAATTATTACCATACGAATGAATGTGTCGAAGTCGAGCATGAGAAGAAATCATTAGATTATTGATCAATGATTAAAATCATTAACAAATGTGAGACAACTCACCAATAATGTAAATGAGTTTCGAGGTACCTGAGTGCATCTTGATATGGGTGAATGGAGGTGTTGAAGTCGAGTCACCTGCAAGATCATATAGTCAAGAGACATTGTTTTATTCCCATTGTTGTTAATGAGGAGGCTTGCCATTGATGTATGCAAGTTCCAAGGCACTCCAAATAATCTCTTATATTGATCCCAGATAAGGTGTTGAGGTCGATGGGAAAAAATATGTTGGAAGGCGGGCCTTAAGGAATCCCACATCAGCCAACTAGAGCATAGAACCAAAAATGATTTGAAGAACCATCATAGAATATTGAAACCATCATAAAATTGCAGAACTTATTGTGAACGTTGCTCACCAGTTGTCTAGTTTTCAAGAAAAGCTCATGCCCAATTGTGCCAACAAGATGGTTTTCACAATCGGACTTATTTTTCTCTTTAATTTATTTTATTTTATTTTTATATGTCCTAATCCACTTGAAATAATCTTGTTCAAGTATATGAATATTTCCAATGGAACCATGTGTGTAACAAGATGATAGATAAAGTCATATGTAGGTTTGAAATATACTCTTTGATATGTACCTGTATATGAGAGACCAACTGCCTTTATTGAGATGATGTTAGAAGATACTGAAGAATGGGGTACTAGGATCCGATGAATGCCTTGAACTAGGATTCAATGTAATCTTTTCTTACTTGGATTTCTGTTATCATTCCATGAAAGTCTTCAAAGATGTGATCTCCATTCATATAACGTGGTAATAGGAATACAAGAAAATTTTCAATATCAGGTTCCAAAAATTGCTCTTTATCAACATGCATCCATGATTCTTTGACCCTATCTGAATCTCTTCTTCAGGTTGTTGTTCTTCAATGGCAACTGGAGAATCATTTTTCAATACCTCAACATTTTAATTGGATTGAGGTGTTTTATTGTTGGAGATCTGAAATGGTTGTGTAGGTAGTGGAGTGGGAATGGATCTTTGGGGTAATGGGAAAGGTTTAATTGAGGTCGATTGATGGTGAAACTGATGTTGTGGTGGAGGTGAATGGTATGGATAACATTGATTTTTGTGTTGAGGATAATGATGAAAATATTGAGGATATGGTGGATTTCCTATGTAAGGTCCTTTCCAAGCTTGTTTCCAGGATTGGTTTTGAGGTTGGGATTGAGCTGACCAAGGTTTCCAAGGTTTCGATTGAGATGTCCAAGTTTTCCAAGGCAAGGGTGTTTTCGAGTTACTTTAAGATTATTGTGCATAACCCTGAAATTGAGAATTAAGATCTTGCATCATACCAGTTTGATGAGGTTTCCATGGTCTTCTTGGATCTACATAATAGGATTGTTCCAGTGTTTTATTTGCTCCTTAGTAAGCTACCTTTATCCTTGGAAATGGTGGAAAATATTTAGTAGTATCTGATCCTGCACCGATTTCATAAATTTTAATATTATCAAGTGGAAATTCATGAAAAGCATGTTGCTTTTTGCATATAGGGAAAAATATAAATGAAGCAACATTCTCAACTTTTTTCTTGTTTTTCATTTTTAGCATATTAATTTGTTCATTTAAATTACCAAGAATGTCTAGCAAATTGTTAACTTCAGTTTGACTTACCAATATGGGTGTCAACTTACTTACTCTTTCCATAACTAGATCCTAAGGAGATATTCCATAGTTTTCTTTTCCTCTTGATATGTTCTTGCACAGTTCACAAATCTCTTGAAATGACAATTGAGAGACATCTCCTTTTCCCACTACATTGTGAAGTTCAACCCATTCATCCTTTATAGCTTTTAGTAGAAGAGTTTTTAATGTTTCTAATCCTAAATCATGCAATTTAGATCTTTTGACAGTATAAGTAAATATCTCCACTAAATCTTCTAGGATTTCATCCTCTTTTTGGTTTGTCTTAAAGATTTAATTTTTAAGGTCATGATGTATGCAATGATCTTTATATTTTTCCAAAAATACTATTTTCATATCATCCCATGTTCTTATATTATTTGTTCCTAAAGTCATGAACCATTTAAGAGCTTTATCCTTCAAATTTTCCATAAACAAATTCAATTTTTGAGTGTGTAATGAGTAGCCATAAGATCTAAAAAGTATTTCAAATTTGAAAATAAATGTTTCCGGGTCTTCTAATCACATACCTTTGAATTTATCAATTACAGATGGAGGTATGTTCTTCGTATTGACGTTGGTATTAGCTTCTTGAAGGGGAAATCCAAAAGGATATTCCTCATTGTCATCATCTTCATCCATTTCTTCGACCTCTTTCTTTCACCTCTTCTTCTACCTGCAAAAATAAGAATTCATAATGTGGATTTGTGGCTCTTACTGCACCACGTGATTTAGGAGGGGTGGTAGGTGATTGAAGTATTTCTCTTTTTTTTTTAATGAAATTAAAAAGACTCCTATATACACTTCCCTAGCAACGACGCAAAAATTTTTGGTAATTTAATTGATGTTAAATTACTTACATGAATTATCAACCAGAGCTAGGAAACTAATGAAATGTATGTGCATTGTATGTGCTAGGAGTCTTTGTCACTTATTCAATTCCTAAGTTAATTGAGTTATTGAAATGCACATGTTTATCTATAGCTATGTAAGTAAATAAAAAACTCATACAAAATTAAATTAATTACTTTATTTGTTTCAATAATGATCACACTCACACTTGCTTTAAAATAAAATCACTCTTGCTCTTAAAAACACACTTGCTTAAATGAAAAAAACCCCTCTTGAAAACCATACTCACTTAAATGTATATTACTCTTCAAAACCACACTTGCTTAAAAGTAAATAACACTTGTACTTGAATGAAAATCACTCTTGAAAACCACACTTGCTTAAATGGAAATCACACTTGTACTCAAATTAAATCACTCTTTGCAATAAAATCACACTTATAAATGAATCTATTTTAATTTAAATAAGAATTAGTTCTATAATTGAAAATCACTACATTATAGAGTTATCCATGTGCATCTGAAATCTCACTTCCCCTGAACAATAAAATGATTAGAAAAAACAAGCTCAACTTGTATCTAAGAAATAAAACTCAAATACTCAAATGAATTGACAAAAATCTATAGGAAATATGAACTGAAATACTAATTGTTAATAAACGAAGACCTTGTTATCTCGAGGGGGGCCTCCTACGAGAAGCAGGTAGCACTATCAAGCATTCACAAGTTAATTATCCACACATTGAGATCGCACAACAGGGAAATAAGAAAGAAACAAAGTTTTAATTTCAAAAAATATTTTTTGAAATATCCTCCCCTTGATCAAACAAATTACGGTGGTTTTATAGAGCTCTAAAGCAACTACAAACTCAGAATTTCATTGCATGAATTCTAGCCATGAGATCTCAACAAATCAATTTGAGAATAAAATAAAATATGTTTTGAAGGATTTTATGATGGAATATGAGCCCATATATGTTCATAATGCTCTTCTTGCCACGAATTTGCTAAAGAAAAACCGTTCTGTCTTATTTGTTGACTCTGCAATAAATTACAATTTGAAAAACTATATATCCACGTATTCTGAAAAATAAGGCTCCAAAGAAATTCAAAAATCTCTCAAATTCTATCTAATTTGATAAAACTACTCAAACAGAACTTAATTGGGCCCGTGTTGAACAAAACCTTTTTTTTTTCTTTTTTCTTTTTTCTGAAATTCGCTATCATCTACTCAGAAAATGCGTTTGAAGTTGTCTCGTAAAAACTACTTTGTTTTTCCCTTGATTTGATGTTGGAGGTCCACACGTACGATATGGGTGGAATTTGACCAATAGAAATCCATATTGGAACCTTTAGAAACAATTTCCATGTGTCGGGTTTCCTTCTAGAGTGGTGCTACTACCTAAACCATGGAGACAACTGCGAAAACTTGGCTAAATTGCAAAAACTTGCACTAACAAAAATATCATTAGTAAAACCAAGAAAATTTCTTCTTAATTCATTAAAAATAAATGAAAGTGATCTTAATTAACCACTTAGACATATAAAGACACATCATGAATAATTATGGTAAAAATTGTGGCAACTGAGTGAAATTGTGCAATGGATGGTTAGAAGTAAGGGCTTAATGAATGATAAAGACAAGTGAGAATGATGACAAATCAGTGACCTAATAAAAGCATTGAGAAATTATCTAAAAATGATAAAAAACTCATGTGGGCTTCATTATATGAAAGGGATTCTAATTGTAAAGCAATTAAGGAATGGATGGACCAGACCATTAAACTTTTATGAGGTTGTATGTGACACTATGATAGATATTACAAATGAATTTAACATGTTGATGAGCTCCGTCATTAGACATATTTGGAGGGGTTAATAGTCACCTTTTTTCCTTCTTAGATCTCTTTTTCTTGAATTTTTATTATTATTTGGGTTTATGATGCTAGTATAGGTGGTGATTAAGGCTAACATACTCTGAGTTCCTAATATAAGGTTGAGTGTAGAAAATCATGATTTATTAAGCATTTTTATAAAGATTTTATCGCAAAGACTTGGAGGAGATAGCAAGGAGTAATTTTAGGAGTATTTTCCACCCTCAAAGGCAGCCGACTAATCCCAAATATTCTCTCTAGAAATTCGAATTCCAAAAGCAGCTAAAGGATCCCCAAGGATTCTCTCCAGAAATTCGAATTCCAGAGGCAGTCAAGCAACTCAAAAGGAGTGCACTCAATCTTGGTTTACTTGGAGTCTAGTGGACTCAATCACCATTTTCTAGGGAGTTGTTGGTAGCTTCCCTGTATAATAAATAGAGCAGAGCTAGAGCTAGGGAGAGTTAGTCTATCCTAGTCTCGATTCCATTCAGAATTATTGTTGTGAACTATTGAAGATTTTTGTTTTATTCAGGGATAAAAACTTTCAGAGATGTATGCAGTTATTCCTTTATGAAATGAGCAGACTGATTTCATTTGATTGATTTAATTTCAGAGGGCTAGGATCGTGGGTTAGGGACCAATCTATTTGCCTCAGCTTATTTATTGTTATTGTCTTTTCCTTCCTGTCATTTAGCGAGTTTTTTCTTCTTCCATTAAGGTTAGATCTGCTTCTGATAAGTTTAATTTCTATTTAGTTTTTGTGCTGTTGTAGTTTTAATTGCTTATGCATAGTGAAATAGAGGAAAAACTCCAAAACTATGGTCAAGTCTTCCCCCTCTCATCTCTGTCAATAGAGTTCGAGTAGGGAAGACCTTCCCACAGGCCAAAATTTCTTTCTATTCGAGTTCAGGGAAGAAATTGTATTTACCAAGTCCAAGCCTTTCCTACACTGTTTCACCCCACATTTCTGTTGTTTCTCGCGCATGAATCTGCGGGAGTGCTTCACTTCTAAGCACTACTCTTACGCTTCCATTCTCCTCCTTTACTTCTCACCTTAGCGCTGCACTTACCTTTATTTTGAACACCCTTAAGCCCTTCAACCTTATTTCTCTGTGTTTCTCCGTTCACAGCCGCCTTACCCTTGTTATGAAAAACATGTGAAAAACATACAAACTCACTGCAAACCCAACCTCTGCCTTTTCTCCTCGATATTCTCGCCACCGTACGTCGCACTTTGCAATCGCAACATTTAGCGTTCACCTTTAACGCTTACCAATCGTTCCTTGCATTTGTAATATTGTGAAATTGCAAATCGCACTTCGCACCGCTTGCCTTTTGCCTTGAAGACTTATCGCTCTCCTTTGTTGATTGCCTGCCTTATTCCTTCGTTCTATCGATCACCATCGTCGGACTCATTTTAATGCAAAATCACTTGAAAACCATCGAAAACCCGACCTCCACCTTCCTCCTCGAGACTCCTGCCATCATACGTTGCACTTTTCAAATCGCAACATTTAACGTTTACTTTAACACTTAGCGCTTGTTCATTGTGATTGCGATATTGCAAAATCACAAAGCGCACTTCGCAAATCTTAGCTTTTACCTTTAACTCTTACCTCTTTTTCTTTGCAATCACGATATTGCGACATCTCATATAGAAAATCGTAGCTTTTCCCCTTTTCCTTTCACCGCCATGTCATCCCCATCGCACATCGCATCCCGCAGTTCTTATACTACCGCACATTGCAGCTCGCAATGTTTTCATTTTTCTTTTCACCACCACGTCATCCCCATCGCAAATCACCTCCTGCAAAACTTACCACATCGCAAATCGCAGCCCGCAACATTTACCGTAGCGCAAATCACACTTCTCACATTTTAGTTTATTCTCGTTAATCCTTACCGCTATCCTTGTAAACTTGCGATATTGTGATTCACGACATGCCACGTCACTCTTCACACTTTTCACTGTGCACCATTTACTTCATCTCGTTAAATCCTTGCTGCTATCCATTTAAACTTGTGAAGTTGCGATTATGACATCACACATCGCAACTTTTTCCGGCCATCGCATTGTTGATTTCTTTCCGCTCCAAAGCCATTTGTGCCATATTCTAAGGTTTTCTAAGGTTTTAACCCCTGCTTTCCACTTCTAATCCTCATTCATGCACTAAGCCCTCCATTAACCCCTTTAGCCTTTTTCTTTCCTCCAAGAAACACTCTTTTTAATTAGAATTAACTCATGGATAGCTTATTTTCATGGATAGAAGAATGATAGATAGACCATAGGATAAATAGAGTGCGTTTAGCCGATTGGCCAAGTTAAGTGTGGCTTAGAATTAGTTTCCTTTCTGCCATTTCTTTTCAACAATATAGTTTGGTTTATTTTCAGTCATTTCCTTTTCTACAAATTAAATTATTTTCATTTATGTCATTTATTTTTAGTGATTCAATTTAGTTTCCTTCTATCATTTCCTTTCTACAATTGAGTTTAGTTTCATTGGAGTGTGACCGAATTCACTGAAAACCCTTAGAAATAGCACCCTTTCATAAAGCAGAAGAGGATGACATTAAAAAAATGCGTCTATTGTGTATATAGCACTGTCACCTCAAAGTTTGTACGAACCCTGGGTTGATAAAGTAAAGTAGGGCAGCCCATGGAAGTTGTAGCACTCTTGGTGCAATACCAGGGCTCACCACTTTTTGGTGTCGTTGCCGGGGAGGGTTCTAGTAGATATTTTGATTTTGTTTTAGCACTCCTTTATTCTTTCTTTTATTTTCATGTCACTTCAGAAATATTGAAACAATACAAAAAATATATGATTTTCATGCCTCGTAGGACTAGGAATACTCAAAGACAAACCTTGCCTAAAATCCACACATCACCTCCTAGCCACCCTTCACTCTTCTTTGTGGCATTGAGATTGAACCCCCTATAGGAGAGCCTTCTGAATATTTTGAGGATCCTATTGGGGAAGAAGAAGAAGACCTTGTTGCAACTGAGGGACCTGCTTCACCTATCTTAACCATGGATGGGACCTAGAGAGCCTTTCCCATAAGAGAGGTATATGGGGACACCAAGATGAAAAACATTATCCCCTCAAATTTTCCACACTTCCTGTAGAAATTTGCTGAATAATGATTAATTATTCACCGAGACTATCCTGATCACATACAATTCAAATTTATATGCAACACATAATCTCTTCCACTCAACTCAGATCATCACACATGCGGAAATAAAATCAAGCGATAACACATCAAATCATCATACACATTAACACAGTATGTATGGGGAAAGCTTATAGCTGAAAACCCCGCAGCTATTGTGTACATTATAATGGAGAAATCATGTAACAAACTCAGTACAATACTCCTCACAAGTACTCGGTACTTTCTCATGAAGTTACACACAAACTAGCTCAGTTTTGAACAGGTTACTGGTTCAAAACTCACCGCCAATTGCCTTGCCTCTATTGCGAAATCCAGGCCTGTCTATATAGAGATCCAAGGTTCGAATCTCCTTGGCTTGACTGCGCAATTGTCATGGACAAATCCTCCAAGTGTGGTGCAAATCTCATGCACAATTGATGTCGCCACTGATAGCTAACTCCACCCTTTCATCTACCTCTTTCACTGGTCTCCACTGAACTGATCATGCACTGTAGTGAACTGATGTGTTCTTGAGGTGAATAATGAGTTACTAATTAATGAATTAAATAATATTTAATTCACTCCACTCATAACTAATTGATTAGCTAGTTAAACTAATCTCAACTAGTTCAACTAAAATAAACAGAACACAACTCCACTATCTGTCTCATTAACTCCACCAAACTTCTGCCACTGAAGTTCTAACTGAAGTCAACCATGCATGATGCCATCAAACCCTTGGGAACCATGTGATTCCTCTGTCAGATGCATGAGCCACTTCTGTAGCTCGAACTGAAGTGCTCCAAGAGAGTAAACTGTTGTTTATAGTCCAAATATTATTAAGGGTAAATAATATTTGACTTCCTTATTTTAAGGAGAGGCAGTCTAAAAATAGACTTCGACCTCTTCGACCTAAAAAATAGAGTCTCATCTATTTTTACCAACATGACCAATGCTCCAAGAATCTCAAATTGGAATCCCCGAACCATGCTCCATATGTCTAAAAATAGACATAGTCTAAAAATAGACTTTGCGCCAGAATTTGCCTGCGGGCCCACTTAGTGAAGGCGACTTCATTTCACTAAGCTCCATCATCTTGCTGCATTCTCAACACTCCCTCTCGGCAAGATATGGATTATCTGCAACCCCTATCCTGCCTCTGTGGAATTCGAACTTGCTCCTGGTGAGCGCCTTCGTCAGGATGTCGGCATCTTGATCCTCCGTGGGAACATATGAAAGCATCATGATTCTCCGCTGAACACAATCTCTGATATGATGGTACCTAATGTCGATGTGTTTGGACCTATCATAAAATACTGGATTAGCCGAGAGTTTAATGCAACTCTGGTTATCACAGTAGATCACTGTAGGCTCCAAATGCAACCTGAACAATCCTGCAAGGATCTTCCTCATCCAAATAGCCTCGCATGCAGCCAAGCTAGCTGCCATGTACTCAGCTTCTGCTGAACTGAGTGCCACGGATCTCTGCTTCCTGCTGTACCAGGAAACTGCTGTCGACCCAATGCTAAAAACTCCTCCAGATGTGCTCTTCCATTCCGTTGGACTCCCTGCCCAATCTGCATCAGTGAAGCTAGAAAGCTTCGCTCCATCCTCCTGTCTGTACCATAGACCATATCCCGATGTGCCTCTGATATAGCGCAATACATGCTTGCTCGCCTTCCAAAAGAGCTTGGTAGGCTTAACCATAGCTTGCGAAAGCTGGTTAACTGCATAGCATATATCGGGTCGTGTATTGACCAGATACATAAGCGACCCCACCAACTGTCGATAGACAGTGGCATCCACTACCTCCATTGAAGTAGCATCCTCCTTCCTCCAACCACCAGGAAGAGGAGTGTCAACAGGCTTGCAGCCTTGCATGTTGAACCTCTCCAGAATCTCCCGGGCATACTTGCCCTGAGAAACAAACAGTCCTCCACTGCGCTGCCAAATCTCCAATCCCACGAAATAATGAAGGATGCCCAGGTCCTTCATCTCAAACTCTCGTGCAAGATCCTCCTTGCATGAAAGTATCAACTGCTCGTCGCCAGTCAAAATCAGATCATCTACATACAGTACGATGATCAACAGCTTCCCCTCCACCACAATCTGGTACGAGTTTGGATCCGCCTCACTCTTGGAGAATCCAAGCCCGGTGAAGTAGCTGTCTATCCGAGTGTACCAAGCACGAGGTGCTTGCTTCAGCCCGTACAGTGCTCTCTTGAGTCGGCACACATGCGACTCCCTGCTGAAGATCTCGAAACCTTCAGGCTGCTCTATGTACACCTCTTCCTCAATAACTCCATTGAGGAACGCAGTCTTCACATCCATCTGATGGATGTGCCACTTCCTCTGTATTTGAGGAAGGCAAGGATCGTCAGGTATAGAAGAGTACACAGCAGTGCAAGGTCTCCTCATAATCAATCCCCTCGATGCGAAAAGCCACGGGCGACAAATCTCGCCTTGTACTTCTCCACACTCCCGTCAGCTGCCTGCTTCACTTTGTAGATCCATCTCGAACCCACCACTGATTTCCCTTTTGGCCTCAGGACAATCTCCCATGCACTTTTTCTGACAATCGAATCATACTCTTCCACCATGGCATCTACCCATGCGGGATCCTCCACAGCTTCCTCGAAAGAGGATGGCTCTGTCACGATACACTTGCTCACAAGAGCCATGTATCCAGTGTACCAATCAGGTGATTGTCTCCTTGTCTGTCTTGTCTTGTAGGTGGTTTCTCTGACCTTCTGCATCCCGAACGTTGCTTCCGGCTTCGCCAGTGCGCATGCGCCTACGATGGTTAGTGCGCACAGGTGGTTCTTCCACCTCCTGAACTTCCTCTTGTGGCTGATCCACATCCGGAAGCTCCTCCTTAGTAACTAACGGCTCCTCATCTGCATGCAAGTGTGGCTCCTGTCAGCAGTGCTTGCCGCCTTTCTTCCTCTGAAAATTTTTTATGTCCGTCGCTATGATCTTGCGGCCAATAGAATAAATACACACGATAGTTGTGGGGCATATCGGTGTACCCCACAAATATCCCAACCTCTGCAGTTGGCTCCAGCTTCTTCCTGGCATCCTTCGTCACATGAATGTAAACAGGTGAACCAAAAATCCTCAAATGGGAAATATCAGGCCTCTTACCAGAAAACGCCTCCTCGGGTGTACTCATGCCAAGTATCCTGTGAGGACAACGGTTCTGCACATATACTGCAGTATTGCATGCCTCGGCCCACAAGTGTATGGGAAGGCCCTGATCATGCAACATCGCCCGTGCAGCACCCACGATCATTACGTTCTTACCTTTCCCGGCTACCACCCCGTTACAACGTGGGTTATGGGGGTGCGGTGGGCTCTCTCCGAATCCCATACAGCATTTTGCGAACTCATGGTCGGTAGGATGAATTCACCACCGTTATCATCACTTGACAATCACCTTCTTACGACTCCTTCTGCGGCCAGTGCTTTAAACTTCACAGAACTTCGCAGATGTATCGCTCTTCTTCTGCATGAAGAAGATCCAGCACTTCCGAGAGAAATCATCGACAAAGATCACATAGTACTTGTGCTTTGCTGACGAAGCTACTGAGAAAGGACCACACACGTCTGTGTGAACTCTCTCAAGGATCATCGTGGTGCGACTATCCTTCTCGTGAAAGGTGGCTTTCATATATTTTCGCAAGGTACACCCCTTGCACTGATCTGACTACGCAAGAGTGCCCTTAGGAAGCCCAGTAGAAATCTGCTGCAGTATCTTCAAAGCTCCATGGTGAAGGTGGCCCAATCTCTTGTGCCACAGCTCGCCATCATCATCTCGGCTCACCACTTCTCCCGCCTTGAATGCCATTGCTGCGTAGCCATATACTTGCAACTGATAAAGGTTCTTGACTCGAACCCCTATCTTCCGGGTCTCTCCAGTTGTCTTATTGCGCAGGAGGCTTTTCCTTCGGCGAAGGCCACATCACTTGCACATATCCTCAACATCGCCACGGAGATCCAATTCTTCTTCAATCCGGTACATGCATGACATCCTTCGGTAAAAGGGTTTACCAGACTCCCTCTGAAAGGATATGGTACTGATACCAGTCACACTGTATCTACCATCATCGCCCATCTCGATGTGCACACCCAAATCTTTGTCCTCCGGATCTGAGAACAAATCCCGATCTCCCGTCATATGAAATGACGCACCGCTGTCCAAGAACCACACCGATCCCATCACACTTGAAACCAAGCATGCGATCAGTGAAAAGTCAAGCTCGAACTGTGAAGCCAAATCTTCTCCATCTGCAGATCTTCCCGCTTGCTTGTTCTTCTTCTTCTTTGGACAATTGGTAGCATAATGTCCGTGATCATGGCAGTGAAAACACTTCACTTTCGCCATATCCTGCTTCTTGCCCTTTGCACAAGAATGAGAGGTTTTCTTACCCTTCCCTTTCTTTGCTTTGGCCACCAAAGCGCAGTTTTCTTCATCAGCTCCCTTTGATGAAGATCCATCTCGAGTAGTCCTCCTTATCTCCTCCTGCATGAGATCCACCCAAAGGCGCTCCCATCCCGGCAGCTTCTCCCGACCATTGACACTATCTTGATATGAGTGCCAAGCCTTCGGAAGACCAAGGAGAGCTAGGTCGACCATGTCCTCATCTTTGACAGTCACCCCCACACTTCCCAGCTCATCTCTGCATTGAGTGAACTTCGTGAGGTATTTGGCGATACTGTCGCCTTTCTCCATCTTGATGTTCCTGAGCTTATCTTTGAGCGCCAGATTCCTTTGGTCGCTCTTACTCTGGAATAGATCCGTCAAAGCTTTCCACATTAAATATGGAGAAGCCTTTCCATGCAGGCAGGATACAATATGATCCTTGATGCCCTCCAACAGGATCCTTCGACATTTCGCCATCTTCTTTTGCCATGCTTCGACTTCAGCAGGATCAGTGGGCTTTTGGACATCCGTATCTACGAACTCCTTCAGACCATTATCTTCTAATACTGCCTCCATGCGATCCTTCCATGCAACATAATTCGAATTGCCTTCAAGAGCATATTCGAGTCGCAAACCATTGAAAGACATTTTCAACACTGGCACCAAGAAAACAAAACTGCTGCAAAATTTCGAATTCCACCTCAAAGCTCAGCCGCTCTAGATCTGTGAGAAAAAATTATTTCTAGCACAAAGATTGACTGCAAGGGGCATTTACCAGACCTTTCACTTTCCGAAGAAAGATGAATCCGGAGGCTACCTGGCCCGCATGCAGACTCTGTCTACCGAAATAAGTTTGTAATCACTATGATGATCAATCTCTGCTTCAATAGCTCCGATACCATGTAGAAATTTGCTGAATAATGATTAATTATTCACCGAGACTATCCTGATCACATACAATTCGAATTTATATGCAACACATAATCTCTTCCACTCAACTAAGATCATCACACATGCAGAAATAAAATCAAGCGATAACACATCAAATCATCATACACATTAACACAGTATATATGGGGAAAGCTTATAGCTGAAAACCCCGCAGCTATTGTGTATATTATAATGGAGAAATCATGTAACAAACTCAGTACAATACTCCTCACAAGTACTCAGTACTTTCTCATAAAGTTACACACAAACTAGCTTGGTTTTGAACAGGTTACTGGTTCAAAACTCACCGCCAATTGCCTTGCCTCTATTGCGCAATCCAGGCCTGTCTATATAGAGATCCAAGGTTCTAATCTCCTTGGCTTGACAGCGCAATCATCATGGGCAATTCCTCCAAGTGTGGTGCAAATCTCATGCACAACTGATGTCGCCACTGATAGCTAACTCCACCCTTTCATCTACCTCTTTCACTGGTCTCCACTGAACTGATCATGCACTATAGTGAACTAATGAGTTCTTGAGTTTAATAATGAGTTACTAATTAATGAATTAAATAATATTTAATTCACTCCACTCATAACTAATTGATTATCTAGTTAAACTAATCTCAACTAGTTCAACTAAAATAAACAGAACACAACTCCACTATCTGTCTCATTAACTCCTCCAAACTTCTGCCAATGAAGTCCAACTGAAGTCAACCATGCATGATGCCATCAAACCCTTGGGAACCACGTGATTCCTATGTCAGATGCATGAGCCACTTCTGTAGCTCGAACTGAAGTGCTCCAAGAGAGTAAACTGTTGTTTATAGTCTAAATATTATTAAGGGTAAATAATATTTGACTTCCCTGTTTTAAGGAGAGGCAGTCTAAAAGTAGACTTCGACCTCTTTGACCTCAAAAATAGAGTCTCATCTATTTTTACCAACATGACACATACTTCAAGAATCTCAAACTGGAATCCCCGAACCATGCTCCATATGTCTAAAAATAGACATAGTCTAAAAATAGACTTTGCGCCAGAATTTGCCTGCGGGCCCACTTGGTGAAGGCGACTTCATTTCACCAAGCTCCATCATCTTGCTGCATTTTCAACACTTCCATGCACTTACCTCTGAGGACCCTAACACATTCATGTTTGAATTTTCTGTTGTCTGTAGGACTTATGACTACACCTATGATGATCAGAAGTTGAAGCTATTCCCATCCACTCTTAAGGATGCAACCTTGCGTTGGTTCATGGGTCTGCCTGGGGATAGCATCACCACCTGGGAAAAAATGGAAGAGACCTTCAGCAGCAAGTACAAAGACTATTGTAGGTACAAGGAAACTAAGGATGAGATATTTAGGATGACTCTAGGGCTTGATGAATCCCTAGAGGATTATGAAGAGAGGTTTCAAATGAACTATAAGAGAGCCAACTGTACTCTTGATCCTGACTCACTTAAACTTGTACTTATTTGAGGGATCATTGAATAGATGATAGAAACCTTGAATATGTTATCAGGAGGAGATATCTACCAACAACCCTATGAAACAATCAAAATTGTCTTCCATAACCATTCTAGGGAATTTAGGAAGAAGGGCAGAGCTAGCCAAAGTGCATACAATACCCCTTCCTCTTCCACCTTCATAAAACATGAGATTGGAAACATTCTAGAGGACTTCAAGAGTGACATGTTGCACACCTTTGCTTTGAAAATGGACACAATTCAGGTCAAAAGGAAGCAAGAGGAAGCAGAGAGAGCCCTGGCCATATTTTGTCCTAGATGTACAAGGAAACGCCCAAGAAATGAATGTCCACTAAATTTCATAGAGGTTTGCTTAGTATGTGAATATAATCATGCCACAAACAAGTGTCCCTCCTTACTCGGACTTAAATTTGTATATAAAGGTGGGGAAACAATGTCAGATCAACTCTATTTCATCAACCAGAGAAGGCCTCAGGGCCCTCGACCATATAAAAAAGGTATGCAAGGTGCACCTCACTCTTAATATTAAAAAAATCAAAGTTCACCCACACAACCTTGGTACACCCCCACTCCTCCATCCTAGTATACACCTCCTACTTCGCCTTCCAACCCTTCACATCATCCTCAGCCAGTAAACCAACCATTTTAGCAGTATATTGCACAACAACCTCAGTGGAAAAAACCATCCCAAGGGTGGAGGCATCAACAAAATCAACTGCCTGCTCTAATTCCTCCACCCCAACCTCAACCTTGGCTTACTCATGTTGCTCCACCTAGGCTACCTATACCTGCACAGCCCAATCCGAAACCGAACAACAGATAGGCACAACAGGCTCCCAGTGGAGAAACATCCCATCCAGCTTATGTTGTGGAGATACAAGAGGTTAATCTCAGGTTGGGAAGAGTACTCCCAAAAAACCATCCCCCATATCCACCTATAGAGGTTGAGGAGGAAAAGGAAGAACATAACACTTATATCCAACAACCTCCTTTTCCCAAGCGCTTGATCCACCCTAGTCAACACACCCCAGAGGAGATTGAACTCCTGGGAGAATTTGAAAATTTGTGTGTAAAGATACCATTTCTCTAGGCCATTAAGGATGTCCCTATATACAATAGGCTCATCAAAGAAAAGTGCTTCAAGAAACCTAGAAGGAGGAAGAGAGCTACCCCCACCATCAATGTAGTAGGACAATTGTCTAACATGATGCTAGGGAAGGTGATATTTCCAAAATTCCTGGACCCTGGTAGTCCATTTGTTGATGTACATATAGATGATTTCATAGTCTTGAACACTCTGATTGATTTAGGGGCTACCATCAATATCATGACCAAGGAGACTATGTTGAAACTTAATCTCCAAGGGAATTTGAGGAAAACCACAATAGTTCTACAACTTGTAGATCGGTCCACAGTAACTCCGGAAGGAATTGTTGAGGATGTTATGGTTACCGTTGACTCTTGGGAGTATCCTATAGATTTCCTAGTCCCGTAGCCAAAAACCAAGTTTAATGGTTATCCTCTCATCTTAGGGAGACCTTGGTTAGCCACTATAGACGCTTATATTAGTTGTCGGGCCGAAAACATGACTATAAAAAATGGGCCTTTGTCTAAACATCCAGTGTTATATCCCACAGCCCAGTCTTCCATTGATCATGATCTCCCTATATGGTTGGAGGATTAAGAAGATGAGTTATATAACACTGCCCCTATGTGTACTGTTATCACAAAATTTTACTTGATTGGTTGTTGATCAGACAACTCTATGTAACTGTTTCAAAGCAGCTTTTGACTGAAGCTTAGCCTCTTCAATCTGAGAGGGATTTCTCATAGGAAATTTATGATATTGGTTAATGATAAAGATAAATGGCTAAATTTGTAGAATTAGTATCTTGTTTTTTATGATTGCAGGTTGAAAGAAAACAGGCTTGCTACCATTGGGCTTATGGAGTCAACAATCAGTATTTTCAGTGGCACAATTTCTTGACATTGGCCCCATGGACTCCTCTATATAGAAAGGACGTTTTGTAATTTGAATCATCCAAGAATTGTTCATTCATGTAATGTATTGGAGGTTTCCCCCTCGAAGTAGCTTATTTCTAAGGCGTTGATATCTCTTTTCTTCTATTTTTGGAGTTGGTTTCACAACATAGAAAAACATTAAAAACCCCATGAGAATCTCACGTCTGTCAAGAAGAAAGTCCTCTGTATTATTGATATAAGTCAAAATACATAAAGCAACAGTTTAGTGCAAAAAATCTCCAACCCTTTACTACTTCGATAATTTGCCTTTAAATAGACATTCTTACAGCAAGGATGATCTTCCTGATGGCTAGATTCATCAAATTCTTCCTATGACAAATCACATAACTGAAAAACATGACTTCTAACAAGAAAATGGCAGCTACACCCTGAAGATGACATCTCCTAATAGGAGTGTAACTCATATTTATCACATATTCTACCTTATCTTTGTGAAATAGTTACATGTCAGTTACAAATAAGAATCACATGCTCGAATGAGATGATAGGTTCATTA